>BJBW01000099.1:383688-411702 GCA_004320125.1 Scolopax mira | reverse complement strand
AGGAAGGCCAACATCACTCCAGTCTTCAAAAAGGGCAAGAAGGAGGACCCTGGGAACTACAGACCAGTTAGTCTCACCTCCATCCAGTGAGACCTGGACAGGCTGGAGAGCTGGGAAAGCAAGAACCTCATGAGATTCAACAGGGAAAAGTGTAGGGTCCTGCACCTGGGGAAGAAGAATGTCAGGCACCAATACAGGTTAAGCGTGGACCTGCTGAAGACAAATTCCAAAGAGAAAGATGTGGGGGTCCTGGTAGACAGCAGAATGACAACGAGCCAGCAGTGTGCTCTTGTGGCCAGGAAGGCCAAGGGAATCCTGGGCTGCGTAGAGAAGAGTGTGGCCACTAGGTCAAGGGAAGTCATTCTTCCCCTCTGCTCCCCACTGGTGAGGCCACAACTGGAATACTGCATCCAGTTCTGGGCTCCCCAGTTCAAAAGGGACAGGGAAATACTGGAAAGAGTCTGGTGAAGGGTAACAATTCAAGGATTGGAGCATCTGCCTTATGAAGAAAGGCTGAGAGAGCTGGAGCTCTTTAGCCTGGAGAAGAGAAGGCTGAGGAGAGACCTTATCAATACTTATAAGTATCTAAAGGGTGGTTTGAAGGAGAAGGGAGCCAGACTCTTTTCAGTGGTTGACAGCAAAAGGACAAGGGGTACAAGTTAGAACATAGGAGGTTCCACTCAAATATGAGGAAAAACTGCTTCACAGTGAGGGTGACAGAGCACTGGAACAGGCTGCCCAGGGAGGTTGTGAGTCCCTTTCTCTGGAGATTTTCAAGACCCACCTGGATGCAGTCCTGAGTAATATGCTCTAGGCAATCCTGCTTCATGAGGGGAGTTGGACTAGATAATCTCTATGGTCCCTTCCAACTCTAAAAAAATTCAGTGAAATTCAGTGAAATATGGAGGGAAGGGTTAGCTTCCTGGTAGAAAGCCAAGTGGTGTTTGGGATTTGGTATAAAGCACTTGAAAACAGTGTATGGAAGAACTAAAATGAAGCCTGGAATTTCACAAGCAAGGGAAGCTACTGCAGCCAAATTGAAGCCAATATGGGAGCATCCCAAACATAACAGAGAAGTCAAAGCACTGCAAGACTCAAATAGAAAAGCATGAAGAATCTGAGCTATAAAAGCAGGAGTGTGCACGAATACCTCCAGATCGACTCACATGCAGTGGCAATAGTGTGAATGAAGCCAATCCCTAGTGTTTAGAAGATTTAAGAACAGCAATTCACATCTGTCTGTAAGAGTTTGTAAGCACCTGCAAGTATACAAGATATGGGCAAAGTGGATGATAGCGGCAATATTAAATCCAGGACCCCTTTGTAAAAGTATACCACATAGCCCCAGGACATAAAGAAATGATAGCTTGAAAGCCAGCCATGAGCACACAAACAACACGATGGCAGCAACAGGAATGCCAGTCCTGTGAGGAAGTCTGCACACAACAGGAGGTAAACAACTCAAACTCAGCAAGAACTAATTGATTTAAAAGGAAAATAAACTTTTCTTTAGCATTAAAATTAGCTGTTTATGGACATTTGCAAGAAATAAGTAGTAGTTTCTCTCAACAGTAGTCAAAACTGAAGTCAAGTGCATTATTCATCATGGGTACTAATAAAAATTTAATGTCAGTGCTCTCAAAGAGTGAAGGGAGCCTTTGCCCCTACTCTACATGTGTAAAAAGTTATGTATCTTATTTATAGAAGCTTATGTTAACTGAAACTAGCTATAAACTACCTACTGCCATCCCGAAAAGGAATCTGATAAGCACCTTTATCTCACTCTCTCCTGAAACCGCATAGATTATTTCTCAACCACAAACGGTTGATTTACAAACCAAATATAAACCTAAGAGGAATTTGCTGCCTAGAGATGCATATACAAGAGCATTTGATACAAGTATTGTGGAGCGATGTGCTGCCCCTTAAACAACACGCACATCTATCTGACAATTATCCCCTCTTTAACCATTTTTGGTCTCAGACAAGAGATCTTGAATAGCAGAGAAAAACGAGGGTATTATCTTAGTTTGCTGTGCTTGCCACTTTCCTGAGACAGCCCATATGAAGATCCTCCAGTTAGGCTGCAGGCAGTTGTTAGTCTATTTTCATTAGTGACAACCATGACAGCTCTGCAGTACCTCATGTGTGAGTGGTTTGCTGCAGGTTTTGCCTAGTCTGACAGAGACTTTCCACAACAAACCATTTTTTTGTAGTAGTCTACTACAAACTACTTTTTGCAGTAGACTGGGAGCCAGTCTAAGGTTCACACCATCGACTACAACAGCAGCAGCAGCATCGACTACAACAACCAGCCCTGGCAGTTCCCCGGTGGGAAAAATTATATCCTAATACCTGTACCACAATCAGCTGTACATATAGTAATTAAATGTAAACTTTGTCAGATATAGGAATAGATAGGGTGACCCCTCTATAATATCTCTACATTTTCTTGTATGTGAGACTGGTATAGGCTAAAGAGGAGAAAAGCTCCTGTTTTAGAACAACCACAGGTCCAGTCTTGAATTTAACTCAGCAACACAGAAATCACTCTCACAAAAGTCTTGCTGACTTGCATTTTTAATGGATCTGTGTTTCAGTTAGATATTTTACTGAAATCACTTATTTTCTTTAAAACATAATTTTTAAATAATTTTTTATATTTAATATAAAAAAAAAAAGTGGGGGTTTTTTTTTGAGGTCTTACCAGTCCATATAAATACACCACAATATTATGAACTTTAGTAGGTATCTAAAGTGATGCTTAGGTATTTCTCTGGAGTAAACTATAGTATTAGATTTTGAAAAAAAAAAAAAAAATCTTCATTTTCATTTTACAGTGAAAATATGAAAAAATAATTGTGCATTCTTAATTCAGACTAGTTGAATGTACCAGCCTTAACTATCTGCAGGTTAAATGGGCAAATCAGATGGAGGACAGTAAGGAAAATTAACTGATTTCCTGGGAATACCTGATGTACTCAGTGCTGGTAGCACCAAGAGAAGAGTGTAGGTCCCCTTACAGTTTACCTCTCTGATGACATTTTTTTCCCCAATCCATATCAGAGGTATATGTTACTTAATAGCCTGTTCAATTATGAGATAGTGTTAATAAGTAACCTGGGTGTGTTCACCCTTCACTAATTTATAATCAACAGTTGATTCTACATTTTACGTTTGTTTTTCTCTCCCTACATGACAAAGATAATTCCAGCTTGGTACGCTTGTACAGATAATCACACTACTATGTTATTCCTATTACCACAGTTAGAGAAATGGTCTTTCTCTCCTTGACCTATGAGGCATGACATGCTCTCATTATTTCAAAAACTTTTTTCAAATAACGTGATACTGTCAGTCTAATAAGAATTTTGAGATTTCCCTTGGTAAACATGACAGTGTGTTGAGGAAGACTACTGAACTTCTACACCAAGCCACAGATTGCCTACCTGCAGTGAGGGGACCTGTGCTCCCTTCACGCTTGCCTCCTTTGCTCACTGTATGCCACAGCAACCCTGGCACATCCCGCAATATGGGATCATCACATGAACACTTGCATCACATTCAGCTGACTCATAGCAGTTGCCCCATAGGAAAAGGAGGACAGCCGAGGAACAAATAGAAAGAGAGGCCTGAGTTGTTAATCAGGTGAGACGGTGCAACCATGAAAAGGTATGTATATGAGGTTTAATGATAACTAAAATCAGTTAAATATACCAATGGTTTGGGTTTGCTTATTTCCCGAGTTTTGGGTTTTTTTTCATTTTCACTCTGTATTTTTATCATTTTCATATCTGTTTTACAATATTAGTATTTCTTATAAGATTAAATTTCATCTTTACTATCCTTTATTGAGTGTTTCATGCCCACGTGCAATGCCATCAATCATTGGCTGATCAGACCAGCACTCTGCATTTCAGTGGTGTACAGCTGATGGTCACATTTGTTATAATGGACTCAAAAGAACAGCCAGTTGTGAATCCAGAATATGTGTATCCAGAATATGAATCTTTCAGATCTAGCCAGTGGCAAAATTCCATTTGAAGTGTAGTGGTACAGTGTTTATCCCAGAATTATTGGGGTAGCTCAAAGGCTGGGGCTGCTTTTTTGTTCCAGTGAGCATTATAAGCAAATTGTTTACTGCACAATAGAGGGTTTCTCTACTCAGATTTTGTTAATTCATTGCAAAGTGATAATTTGCAATTGCAAAGAGATGAATCAGATCCCCATTAGGTGCACATTGGTAGAATTCCAAGACGTTAATTTATCCTGTAGATACACATAAACTGTGTACATTTGAAAGACTACCTGTCTGTTACATGAATCAGGATGTCACATGCACACATCTAAGGACAGGATTGTTTTTATATTCTGTTAATTTCATGGAAATGAGTATCTTTCTGTTCCTTCAAAAAACACTTTCCTAATAGAGGATTATGTATGTAATAATTGCAGCATCAGGCTCAAATAGTAAGTCAAACTTTCAAACTCGATGAAAGATAGGAAGTAGAGAATAGCGTTTTTTAAATTATGCACCCATACTTACTGTGTCTCTCTCCAGAATTCATGGATCATTATTCTTTGTAGCTCTTTTTTCTTCACTGTAAAATTGTGGGATGAAGTCCACATTCTGAAATTACACACAAATATGTTAGAAAAATGGAGTGTTTGAAATCAATTCTAATGTTAAATGCAAAGGACATTCTAGGCTCATTAAGTAAAAATATCTCATTTAATGAGCAGGAAAGCACTGGAGCACACTGAACCCTGACACAAAGCAAATTATTTAAGTGATAAATTATATTTTATGGGGAATGTAAAAGTTAATAATACTCAGGGGTAAGGTAATAAATGCAGAGGTGTAACTAACTTCATTGACTGCTTTACTTACAAACATGCCATATGTACCTGGTTACTTGAAATAGTAATAATAGACATTGGCAGAAACTACTGGAACTGAAGATTCACAGAGACCTTTGTAGCATTCTTTTCCACTAAGCAATCTGGGGTTTATTCTTTTCAAACTCATTATTCTCCTCCCTCACTTTAGGGTATATACCTCCGGTCTTTGCTTTTCACTTTTTGTCAAATATTTGATCTTGCATTCATTAAAACTGAAACGTTATCTGCTAGAGAGGCTAATAAAATCGGTGCTCGTTTACCTGCAATGATGCCCCAAAAGTGACCTGAAACTTTACTTGAAGAGAACCAATCTACAACGAAGGAAAACACTGGATCAACTTTTAATCTACTGCCCTTCCAGTGGCACCAGATCTCCTAATGTTAGTTAATTGTCCTCGGAGATCAATGCAACAGACCAGCTAAATGAAGATAGAGCTCACAAGTGTACCTCTGCACATAACAATCCATATAGTAACCACGTAACCAACCTTGGTAACAACCCACATAAGGGTTGAATTTAGCTATCTAGGTTAAAATCTTTCTCTGTATTTTAATGGTGTTAAAGAGACAATATAAGTACGTGTCAAATAGAAATCAACAGGGGAAGAGTATGCTCGACCACAACTATTCCCTGTGACAATTTCCTTAATCTTAAAATTGAATTTGCATTATCAACATAGTCCTTTTTTTCAATTTTCTTTCATATTTACATTCCCAGCTAGCGCTTTGTTCCTACTCATGCATCTGGGAAGGAAATATGAAGCCATTGCACTGGGTGTTAGCCTGAACTGTTAGTTTGTGCATGGATAGGACAGTTATTCACACAGCATGAGTGTCTCATTTGTCAGAATCCTTCAGCAGAGTTGTACAAAAGCAAACAAATGAATGACAAAAGGATATAGATTTTATCCACTGCATCAAAAATTATCTACATATGTGCAATTGTTTTCTAGGAACAAGACCTGGATTAAGTCAATTTAACCTTAGCTTACTTTTTAGTTTGCATCTTTAAGTAGTCTTGTGATGGTCGTCAACAGTTTATGGCACCTTTTAAGTGAGCTCAAGCTCACTTTGAATTTGGAAAGTGAAACTATATAAAATCAGGAAAGTTTTTCTAAACAGGTCCTGGACAAAAGAAAACTGTTGGGGAAAAAAAAGGTCTCATTCAAAAAGAAAGAAAAAAAAAACACCTCACCCAAATTCTTAATTTACAGTTGGACGCAATGATCTTAAAGGTTTGTTCTCACCTAAATAATTCTATGATTATAGTAAGCAACAATAAAGGTGATATATAAGATGCCATTTTCTAGCAGAAAAGACACACCTTTGAGAGGTAACTAGAAATATGGAGTCTTTGGAGATTTAGAATGATTACGCAGCACTACTTGTAAAATGACCGGCCTGTATGTTCACAAAAGACTCATCCAGCATGATTATAAACTTTCAAATAAGTGTTTATCCAAGTTATTCTCTCCTTCTAAATATAGAGATAACTTACTAATGTTACATGCATTTTGAATCTGGACTGGAAGATTCAGATTTACCAGATGTTTTTGAGAATCCAGGAAGCCTGTGTTTTGAACAAAATCTGAAATTTTGAACTAATCCCGTAACCCCAGGAGCAGGGATTTTCAAGAAAAACTTTGGTTATTGTAATCATTGTGAGTGGGAAGTACCACGAGTTTCAGCAGACATATATATGTCTACTTGTGCAAGCATATATATATGTTTGTGTATATATATATGTAAACATCAGAACCAAAAATTGTAGATTTATGGCATTAGAACAGTAATAAAAGCAATATGTTCAACCATTTAAAAATACTTTTAATTTTCATTTAGTGAGAATTGAATCCAAAAATGGAAAAAACAAATATTGAACATAAATGTGCATATGCTTTTAGCATTATTTTCATTTTTTTATGCATAGATTTAGTATGTTCAACTAAATGTCTGGCATTGCAATCCAGTGCTCCTGGACATTAGGTATAATGAATAAGTAAGACTTGTATTACAGCTCAAGATGGTGTCATTATTGAAGGGCAGACTACTGCAATAGGCAAATATGTCAATTCTTGTCAATATAAAGATACAAAAATGTATAAAAGCGCCAATAACCAGAGTCCTCTGAAATCTTGTAGTAATAGCCTTTTCACTGCTTTGACTGTCTGTCTTTCTCATTATTTTAAACCATTTTTATGGTCAATAGCCTTTGTACCTAGGAACTACTTATTACCCACTAATGTTTGTTCTCTGCTTTTGTGTTTCAAACCCCCAGGCTGTCATATGCCTGATAAAGAGGATATATAAAAAAAAAAATTATAAAAGATCACTAAAAAATCAAGGTGTGCCTATTATTTACTTGGCAAATACTGGGGTTTTCCAAATATTTTTTTAGATTCAGAGATCATTTGTCTCAGGTGTATGAAAAAAAAAAAAAAGTTCTTTACAAAATGTACATTTTGCCTGCAACAACTTCTTTAGACAGGAAATAGTTGAAATTTTAGGTAGCTAAGGCATGAAAAATCCTCACATTGATTTGTATCTAGCTAGAAGACAGATTCTGATTCAGAACTGGGTCCCTGATATCTTGCATGAAAAGCAAGGACATTTAGAAAGAGACAAAGAGTAATTCCTCTTTTCAAAGCATGACTGTGCTGCCCACAGAAACATTCTTGTGGCATTCCTAGACTAGATTCTGTTAGGAGATAGATGTATACTAAGTCTTCTTTACAAAGTAGTTAATACAGCAGTTTTCTCTGAAATTTAATTTTTTTAAAAAAGGAACACTGCACTTCTTTTTGGAGAATTTCAAAATGGTACAGGGAATAAGAGGCTCCATAAAGCTGGGAAGCTGAGGGGCAGAAGGGCTCAATGTGTTCGCCACTGAACTTCCCCATGAACTTACAGGACACTTGGAAACAAAAAACATATCGTCTGTGTCTTTCTAGCCAGTAGATGCTGCTAGCTCTACTTCTCCTAATATTTCAATTATGTTTTCAGCTATATGTAGAATAACTAATATACTGGTGCCAGTCAGTTACGTTAAATCACCAAACCCCCACAAGCAAATTTGTTTTACACAGCAGCTGAATAAAAAACATCCTGTAGAGAGTGCAAACGCAAGGGAATGAAAACAGAAAACAGCACTAGCAACATGATTTAAATTAATTAAGTGAACATTAATACCTCCAAGACATTGCATTATCACTTCATACATTTAGTGGGAAAAGCTGTGATTTACATGTGCAATATTTTTAACAACAACTATTAATTAGATATATATGGTTACTCTGTTTAATTGATATTGTAAACAAAAGACTCATCTGAAAACATATGCTGCAATAATTAAAATGCTATTATGCTGACAGTGCCTTTCTTTGAGGAACTTGTAACGTCTGTATTGACTGTGATAAGCATTGATTATCTGGAGTGATATAAATATTTGGGGAGCTAATAACAATCAGGTAGGATTTCAGTGCATGCTATAGACAGCAAAGATAAATCACAGGAAACCTAGATCAAAGTTGGTTTGTGAATAAGTTTGTTTTTCTACTTAATGACTCAATATAAAACACACACACAGAAAACTCTTCAGAGATTTAAAGCACACGGAAATGCCATAAAGAAACATCCCATCCTGTGCAGCATTTCTGTACATCTGTAGAATCTCCCTATGCAGTGAGTAGGATGTCAGCACATAAAGAGGGAATGAATTCAATCCATCAAGTACTTACCATGCACATTTACCAACATTAGACATTTCTTTGAATTATTAATATTTTTTTTAAAGCAGAAAAAAAGTATGTAACTCTCATACCTTCCCCTTGAGGAATTTAATTTACCGATGCAATAGGTCAACTGCATTCTAGTTCCCATTCAGACTAGGTCAGCTGCATCCTGGTTCAGAATCAGATAATTATTTATTTTTACTTACTTTCATTAAATTACCATAGACTGTAGCAAGGGTTTACATCACCTGCTGTGGTCCTTTCAAGATGCATTTTTTCGCTTCCCCCTCTGATGTCCCACTGTATAACCCTCTGCTTCCTTGGCCCTGGCACTTAGCCTGCCAAAGGCTCTCTGAGTTTCTGGAGCTTATGCAGGCTTGAGAGAGTCCAGGTAAAAGAGGCGAGATGGCCTGGGAGAGCAGGATCTGCTCTGCACGTTCATTAATGAGGATTTGTGTCTGTATTGCTACTGTTTCCTTCTTTGCACATAAGACAAAAGCTCGTTCCTGCCAGTAAGTGAAACAGAGCACCAGAAATGGTTTGGGAAGACACACAGAACGTGAGCTGATGGAGAGGAGCAAGGACTGAGATCCAGTGACAGATCCTGACAGACAGCACTGTATTGCTCCTAGCTGGAGTCCAGTGTACGCGGGATCCTGGACCCAGCTTTCTGCTGACAATTACAGAACAAAGATTTTACCCTGAATTAATAAATCCAAATGTGCCTGATTTCAAGTGACTGAGAAGGCCTATTGACTACCCAACCCCACAGGACTTCCCACATACTTGTGATCAGGAAAGAAGCCCAGTTTATGTAAACCTTTGCCCATGAGTCAGGGTTGAATAAACAAAGACTTTTCCATATTTTCTGCAAGCATTCCACTGTTAATACACAGCATGCAACATTTGTTTCTTATTAAGTTGTATTTTCATTTCTTTGCTCTTGTAATTTAGGTCTTTCTAGCACTCTTCGTTTCTTTTTTTTAAGCATTGCGTTAACTTGCCTTCCTATAACCTCTGTACAGCTTTCTCTGTGATTGTTGTAACAATTTGTACTATTCCAAAGCACAGGGATTAATTGCGTCTCTAGTTATTATCTTGTCCTTGTTTCTTTCAGACTAGTGGCCTCTGAATTTTTTTCAAAACAGCTAGGAGGCTAAAAAGACATCATCTTCACAGTAGCATAAAGTAATGATCTGTAGACACAACAATGGCTGTTTATTGCACCTTGCATAAACTACTTTAATTACCTTCAGATTACTGGTGTTATTCAAAAACATTCATTTACAGTTGAGAGGGTCCATGGACATTTACTGAATCTCTTTACAACAAACAGTACTTTGTCCTAGGTTGCAGCACAGTGTATTATGGTCTTTTTCTATTCAAAATAAATTGATTTATACAAAGGAAACTTCAGCTATTCATATAGTTTTTATTATCTTAATATTTTGATGGCTTCTGTTATCTAAATTAAATAAAAATATAGCAACGTAATTAAACTGAACATTGCAACATGGTAGTGCAATAACAGTATCATCATAATTGTATTGCTACATCTAAATTGGGGGGAGGGGGAGGGTTAATGAGTTTTTGCTCAAAATATACAAAAATCCACACATATACTGTGTTGGCCACACAGTCTAGTTTGCTTGAAAGTCAAAAGGATTCCAATTATTTTCTGCAGGCCTACAAGCTACAGTGCAGCCATGGCAGCATGGTAGCCCACGTTACATGGGAGGACAGGAAGCTTGTGGACGTATTTTAAACAGCTGGTCTGGTTTTTTCTCTCCCTCTATCTGTCTGTCAAGTGTTTCTGCAACAATAATATTAATAGACTTGCAAAGGGCACAAGAAAAACTGAAGAGATGATTATTGATTGCTTGTTGCAGAGTACCACATAGAGATAGAGCAGAGTCAGGCCCTCACTGAAGATGGTGCTGGGTTGGGGGAAAAGGCCCTCGGTCACTTAAAAGATGCCAACTGAGCAGGCAGAAAACAGTAGTGAATTGTGGAAAGCTGATATATCCTAGCTGATTTTGTGTGTACTTCACAACAGAACTATAAACCAAACTTCTATAATGATACCAGTGCAGTTAATGACTATATTCTCTTCTAAGTTAGTTTCTTGGCATATTGTACTCTGCAGCAGGCTTGCATTTATTGTTCCATTATCACAAATAGTACAGGATTGGTTAATTCTCCATTTCAATTATGATAATCGTATTTTAAATATATAAATGTTGCCATATCTCAGCTTCCCACTACAAAACAAGGTGTTTCTCCCTCTTAAGATTCTACATCCATTTAATGAATCTTCTCCGCAATGTGGAAAGTAATTCCATTTGTATGTTATGGGGAGGTGGAAATTCACGTTTAGGTAGATGTTTGCCTTTCATTTCTGTCTCATACAGCTACAGAGTGCATTGAAAGCTTCACAGGTTTTTCAATATCCTGGATAACTCCTCTGTGTTACTGTTTTGTTAATGATTGCTGTAATTCGAGACTATGCTTTTGTAAGTACCAAAGATGTCTGAATACATTTGTTTCTAAACAAGAGAAAGTCTGTGACAAACACATACTGAATAGCAAAAGGAGGCAGAGGGGCTCGGGGATTGGAAAATTAAAAAAAAAGAAAAGAAACAAAACATAGCACAGCAGCCTATCTGAACAACCTTGATACAGAATCTACTATTTAACTGTATATAGGGCTCGGCTATTCATTCTATTTTACTTCTTTTGGATGACGCTACTTCTATTAAAGAAAGAAAGAAATTTGGACAGAAATAATTAGAATTTGTCTGAAAGAAAGAAAAAGAGTGACTTAACAGTGACATTATAAAATCTCATGTGTCTCCTCTGAAAAAGAAAGAATTTGTACACAACTATAAATTTTTTATGTTTCTATCAAACATTGATAATAAAGGTTTTAATATTTATAGTTACCCTTGGCCAGACTCTGAGAGTTCCCTCTCCAGTAGGGTACACTCACAGAGGTACACATTGCCTTTGGGTACCACTGATTGGGACAGTAAGCACATGATGGATTTCCCTTTGGAATATAGCACTCATAGTCAGCTCTTCTTAATCTTCTTAATATTCAATTCTACGCATTCCTCTGTAATCAGCTTTATCCTGAATTCTAATGAGTTCTGTTTTTACACTGGGAGCTGTGCCTTTTAACAATCAATGTTATTAAAATGACCCTTGATAGTGCATGATTCCACAGTGGGGATTTTCAAAGCTATGTACAAAAATACAGTTCATTACCAGTTTAATATGGAAGTTTAAAATCGGAACTTCTCTCTGCCTTGTTCAAAGCAATTTCTCTAGCTTTGAACAGCTGCTTGGCACACCACAGTGAGTACTGCAAGATTTCGGCTCTCTCTCCATGGTAGCCCAAGAACTCAGAGCAAAAGAGGAAATATGGCACTGGAGCTTGGATAGGTGATAGATAAACGGTCGCTGGTCTGAACGCAGCCCAGAAAAAAACTGATTAAAGAGCTCTATGATGCAAGGTGCTCTATATTGGTTAGATTTTTTTATTGCATTGTTATAACTTCATGGGAGTTATTTAATGATCTTTTAACTAGTTTTATTGCTTACTGTATATAAGAACCACCAAACCGCCGGTATAGATAAAAAGTTAGGAAATTAGTTTCATCTCACTTGGCCTTCTATTGAACAAGTGAATCTCTATCAAGTTTCTATCATACAGCAAATATGCCCAGTACAATAGCAAGGAGATCATACACCACCTTATCACAAGCATATGAACAAAGCACTAGTTTCTAGGTGGAGTCTAGAAGGGACTCCAGAAAGACACCAGCTTGCAGTGCCAGCACTGCATGTGTCCCACCGAACAAAACTGCAACACACAGACATGTGACTCACCTGCTTCTTATTAAGGAAGAGAGGAAAAGAAAACATGTAGTTTTAAGGTTTGGTTTTGGTTTTTTTTTTTAAAGCTGAAATCTAGATACAAAGAATTGCACTTTGAGATAGGCAGAGGGTATAAACAGAAATGAAACAGTGCATGAGGGAAGTTTTCATATGTCTGTCAAAGTACACAGGACAAGATAGCTGGTTTTTTTCTGCTTGGTTTTTGTTGGGTTTGGGGGGTTTTGTATGGTTGGGTTTTTTTTAAAACATAGTCATGGAGAACATTAGCAGCTGCTGTGCCGGTAACTGTTAGTTAGAAGCCCGCTACCAATAAAGATTGTTCACAGTGAGCAGAAAGGGTACTTGACAATATAAAACAGAGTAGGGTAAATATAGACCTCTGAAAATCAAATAACGAAACCTTGAAACTCCTACCCACCCTGCAGTTTCAGCTCTAATTTGTTCCGTCCTGAAGCAGAGTTCAAATATTTAAAAAGTATAATATAAAACAGAAATCCCAGGCATCCCGTATTCAACAGCAGTTTCCTTTTCTCCTAAATGTCATGAAAGGAAAGCCTAAGAAATCAAAAGATTGTTTCAAAAACAAAGGAAAAGAATGTTCATACCAGAAGAACATGGTGCCTGCTCAGTGTGAAAAACATTTCCCCTTTGACTAATTTCCACTATTGAGAGTAAATAACCAAATTAATCCCAATGGTAAATCTAAAGTAAGCAAGGCAAAAAAGGCAACACTTCACTTGAAAAGAGGACATATGTCAAAATACTAAAGAGAACTAAACAATTCCTAAGTGGAATTTGTGAGCTTGCAGTAGCATTTAGGTAGAAATACATTTATCTGGGTGATGGTAGGAAGATCCTTAACTCAGAATTGTATCACAAAGGCATCCTTTGAAAGAAAAATCAACTCTACAAATAAGATTTCCATCAAGTAGTAGTAAGAGAAGTTTGCCCACACGATTTAATTATACTTCTCCTTTTGTGCTTATGAATTTGGATGCTGATAGCAATGACGTGATGTTTCTTTTTTTTCCCCTATCTGTCTCACCGGGCAGGACACTGCTCTGGAGGCGGACAAGGTTTCTGTGGCAGGAGGATAGGACCATCATCACCAGACTCCCATCTCATTGTGTCAGAAAACAAGAGGTGACAGACATGGCACAATAGGAGCAAAAGGATGATGTCATACAAAGTCACTTGATGATGTCTCAGTGTCCTAAAGTAACATAATGATGTCATGAATCAATGATATTCTACCTCACCTCTTAAGCAGGTTGCCACTCTATAACTAGCCAACTCATTTAATCAAACACTCGGATTTGATCAGCATATGTTCCCACCTTTACCTATGCCTGCTTTTCTGAATGCTCAGACTATGATCCAGAGTCTAGTTTGAAGAAAAACAGGATGAGTACTCCCAGGTGCTCTGGACACGAACAGGGAGATGTGGGGCTAACCAGCCTAGGACAGCAGCAGACTAAGCTTCTTGGCTTTTCCTAGCCCCTGTGGTGATGACTGAAGCTGGAAGAATTTTTAGGAAATTTGTCTTTCAGCAGACATTCAGCATGTCACAGAATAGAGCTCTTGGTCTTGTCATTTAACAAGCTATATCCTAAAGATAGAAAGATAGATGTGAGGCCAGGTTCAGTAGAATGAGGAAGGCCTGTAAGACATTTTAAAGTTAAATCCCCTGTAGCATTTTAGCAATCTGTAAAATTAATCCGGAGGACACTAGTGCTTTCCCGTAACATTTAAACCAGTATAACTTCCTAGTCCTAAAACTCCTTTATATGAGTGACACAGGGTTGACCACAACTCTGTGTCCTTTTTTGAACTAAACTGACATTTCTCAGTCATTCAGCTATTTACCTAAGAATATCTGTAGTTTAAGAAGAACTCCCTAGCCACTTTTTCTCTAATTAGAGTTTCACCTCAACAGGGATGAGTTTTCCTTCAGAAACATTGTAGAAAAAACAGAAGATAAAACATCATTGTTGAAGAAAACCTGACATTACTGATTGCTTGGAGCTCTCTGTAGAGAAAGAACATTATTCAGTCTAGAAGACAGTATTCTCACATTTCTGTATGCTCACCTGGAATTATCCATCATTATTCCTTTTGCAATCCCTCTCTAAGAAGGAAAAAAGGACTGGCAAGTGTCTTAAATACTAGGATGCTTACCAATCCAGGATTTCATTAGAAAAGTTCAAGCTTTAATATATCCTCTTGACATTAACTTCCTAATTGAATGAATAGATATCTTTTTTAATGTTCAGGAAATTATAAAAAGAGAGGTATTTACTGCCACTTCAGATGACTGAAGCATGGTTGATTTACAGCCAATATAAAAATTGAAAAATATCTGTCACTGCCTCATTGATCAGTATCGAAATCCATGGGAACAAGAAAGAGTGTGGACATCAGCATTTATTATGCTATAAAAACAGTTTACTTCATTTTGTTTTTCTAAATGACTGTAAAATAATAATGATTTATTAATTTGTTTATTTTTAGGGAAAAAAATCAGGATACAGGTAATTGTTCTATAGTAGTGGCTACTTGAGATAATATATTCAATAATCAGTAATGACTTTTAAAGTGAAAAAAACCCCGAGTGAACTTCACATGTGTAAAGATACAAGAAAGAAGTAACAATATACATTGATTGCCCTTTATGCAGTTTAATCTAGGAAATATATGAAAAATAATAATTAAAAAATGGAAAAATCATCCTCATGGAAGTCTGGATTCAAAACCACAGAATTAAGTAGTTAATAATGTTGATTAAATTATTTTGTGTAAAGAATAAGGTAAAGATCATGAAAAAAATCTAAATATCATCTAAGATTACTTAAAGGTTTACTTGAGGCCATATTGTATTTCTTGTTTTCCTGATTAACAAATCATCACTGCACAAACCAACACAGGTGGTCAGTCCCCTTGGGCACACATCAAAGGGGCCACCATGAAGCTTTAGATGTTATTCAAAAGCAATCTGAAACTTGTCTCTCACTGTTTGTCCAATCTATTGTACTCCACAGGGTCATCTTTAAAGGACTGTCTAGTTTGAAAAAAAAAACTATTTTAAAAGAGGCTTTTAAAAACTGTTTCGTAACTGTTGATTGTTTCACAAATGGTCTATTTTCAGAATACTGGCATTATAAATTATGCCATTCTAAAACTATTTTTACATAAAGCAATGTTTGCCATCCTTAAACATAGGAAGAAATGGTCCTTTGCTAAATGATAGCTACACATCTATAACCATCGCTAGAACAGATAGCAGCCATTTTGTCTACAGGAAAAAAAACAGCAGAAAAGAAACAAGAAAAAGAAAAAAATAGAGATGTCAGGTGTCCAAACAGCCCACACTTCTCAGCTTTTACAAGAAATTACAGAATATTTGTTGTAAAACAGGAAAAAATATAAAATTATTTGGTTTATTCCTTGGATCAGAGAAATTTTCTTTCAGTTATCTTGGAGTTTTAGTCTGGGACTTCAAAATATTTCAGGGTTTTTTAAAGAGCTGTTCTCAGAATCATTCCCAAGAAATAACGTTTCAGTGTACAGCCTATACTCATGGAGGTTTTTTTTCTGCACGCCTTTCTTTTTTTATGTTAGTACTTTGAAGATTCTACCAACATTGTGCCTTAGTATATGTGAGTTGCTTGTAAAGAACAAAGTCTTATTAAGTCCCTAGTTGTTCCATCAATACCAACAGGATGTTTATAAACCATGATTCATGTTGGGTATACCAAGAAGAGAACAGAGACTCACAGTTCACAGTAATAAACAAAGCCAATAACACTTTTCAGCAATGGAAAACTGATTAAAGAGTTATGGGCAAACTGTCATAGGAAGGAAAACCCAACAGGGCTTCCCACTTTTAATGGACAGACAGGAAGCTGACTGCAGAATACTTTCTTGGTTTCTAACTTTATTCTATGTGCAATAAAATGATCTGATAAAATCTCTAGGGAGAATTTACTAAACCCCATAATTATTCATACAGAGTTGAGGAATTGTTTCAACAAATAACTCATTCATCAAATGAAGTTTTCAGCAAAAGCCTATTCAGTTATTTCCAAAGTTACAAACACTTTCATCTCAAAATAACTGACAGCTAAAATAATAAAACTGAAATGCAGCAGTCCCTGTCTGGCCAGTGGGACCCCAGAGGTGAGGGTACCTCTCACAGAAAAAAAAAGATTGGGTTTGAATTTTCATTCTGCTCAAGAGGCTCTCAATCCATGTCTCCCATCTACTCAGAATGTATTCGAGACAGTAAGCTAAAGGGAAGTCCCAGTGTGTCTTGAAAAATACAAAACATTGAAATATTCACTGAAACAAAGAGATATGGTTTAATGGTCCTATAGTTCATGTTATCTCTTGGGAAGTAAACTCCAACTGAGTTGAGACATTTTAGATAAGGGGAGAATTTGACCACTGCTTTTAATTTCCTGATGACACGTTAACATTACAAATTGTAGACTTTAAGACTGGTGGTTAAAAGTTACTGCAAGGCAGCCCGACATACATCCTTTCATTTTCAGCTCACTTAAGCTTGCTGGGGTTATTTTTTATTTATTTATTTTTAATGTTTGGTGAAGGAGAATAGAAATGGAAATAAGCCAAAAAAGCTTTAATTATAAAATATCAAAATTAAATTTTCCAGTTTTCAAACTTGTTTCTCAGGAACTGGGGATAGAAGAAGGTCTGCAGCGCTAGAAGAGGGCACTGCAACACTAGTCTGAAGTCTACTAATGAAGTCATAAATTTCTGATAAAACTCAGCAACATGTAAGCATAAACAGCTTAGAAATGTACTTTTCCTGTAGGTTTAAAAATGGACATCTATAAGTTACACAGTGGTATGGCACATTCCTGCAGAAATACCTCATGTATAAACATGAACTGCAGCTTCTGACTCCCTAGCAAATATTACATCATTCCAACACTGCAAAATACAATAAATATGTAGGTATGTTATGGAAAATGTATGGCATTTATATTATTGAGTTTGTGTTTTGTATTAAAAAATTATTTCATCATATATATTATAAGATTTTATAATTTCAATACTTCTGACATCTCTTATTTGATCACAGAGCTTCCTCTTTATAAAGTTCATCTGCTTCTGCTGAAATCAATAGAGGTTTTTTGATATACTGCTGCTAGGGAAGTGACCATCCCTACAAAGAAAATTACTAACTTAAGAATCATATTAGAATCAAGGGTAAGTCTTATTAAAAAAAAGAAAGTGGAGCAATAGACTGAAACAATTTTACTCAACCAAAATCTGTGTGTGGTCAATGTTTACAAATGAAACAGCAGAAAAGTGTGTTCTTACATTTATTGTATTGCCTGGAGCACTTAAATTGACCTCTTAGGAGGGTAAATATTGTGTCTATGTAGTCAATACCAACTGGAGCAAAGGGGTTTTTTTTCAACCTAGGAAACTAACCCCTCAGTGAGACTAATTAATTTCTCTGAAAACATACAGGATATTGATCTGAGATTTGAAAGCACTGTTGATATACAGTAGTCAGCTACACATGAATGAGAACCATCTTTGAGGGAACTTTAAAGAAATGAGGCAAATAGTATGTTATGGTCTGACTTTCACTGCTACACAGCAGCCAGTTCAACTAAGAAGTGAAGAATCTGAGAATTTTTGCAAACTCTTTCAATTTCATGATTACTCAGAAAACTCCATGATTTTTTACAAATCTTAATCAAGCAGATTTGAGACATTCACTGAAGATTTTACGATATAGTTAGGAAACATAAAAGCTTCTGAACTGTCTTATTCCTCACCTGACAAGCATAGTTGATCAGTGCTAAGTGCAGAAGTTTCTGATATCCTAGAGGTAAGAGGCCTCTACAGCAAACAAATATGCTTAAAGCATGAACACGTGATAGTTCCAGCAGCCAAAGTTGCCTTTGCTGAAAAAGTCTTTCCAAACCTTTTTGAGTTATGCTCTGCCCTTAGATGCACATGCAACAAGTATCTGTTTAAATCACTAGCAATAGAACATCTCTTGCCACATCAAAAAGTATGTATCCATGTTGTAAAGACACAGAATTCAGCTTTTTGCAGAGGACACGATTCATAACGGAAGCAAACTACTCAGGAAGAGACTGTGAAGTACCTGATGTCTCTCCACGTCAGTGCAGTGTCTGAGTTGAGCATAGGGTTTAGGATGAGGTCCAATCCCAGGGTCTGTACAACAGGGACATCAGGCTGGACCAGCCCTTTGAGCTTTAAGCAAATATGTGCATCTGCATCACTCTCAGCTACTTGGTCTGGAGCCTAACTAGGTCTCATCCAACACAGACACTGCAGCTTCTCTAGAAGTGTTCATTGGAAGCTGCAGTGCTTCCAGCCAACATGGGATCTTTGCACATGGAATCTGCCCCAATGCCACAAACGAGTGACAAAGCTCCATAGAAGACTTTTCAAGGCAAACTCACAACTGCCCAACAAAGGTAAACAGTGCAGAGAAGTCAAACTTGGCACAGTAACTGGAAGCGGGACAGATGTCATGGACTTCCTCACTGCGATGGTGGATGGGCAGAGGGGGGGTCAGCCAGGAGAGAGAGAGAGGGAGAGAGAGAAAGAGCAGAAGGTTTTGCAGTTGCTGACATTCATAAAGCTTTGCAGTGGGTATGAGATGATATGCACCTCTAAGGACAAGCCAGTTCACTTCCATAAAACACCTAAACAGAATTAATTTTGAGAATATGGTTAAGGAAGCCCTTTTGTGAAATGCAGCCTGAATGCATTTTTATGTCTGCTGGAATTTCCTGTTAAATTATACGGGTTTTTAACGGAAATGCTGACAGAACCTTAACCATTGCAGTGTGAACAAATGAATAACAATATACATATTCTTCTTGCTAATAAAATTTTATAGCCTTGAAATTCAGTGTAGAATTAGTCTATCGATTCTAGAGAGAATTTTTGAAAAGAAAGGCTTCATGGTGCTTTCCTCATTTCATGATGCGAAAAACAAATCGTTCCAGGGTTTTAATTTATTAGCAGGCTTTTAGAGACACCTTTAGACTTTTTTTTCCCTGATATTCTTTTGTGTTCTTTCTGTTTATGACAGTATTAAAGACATAAGCACAATTTCAAAAGGGTATAATGTGTTTTTCTAACTTGAGAAGGAACAAAATATCCAATTTTTTATTCATTTAACTGGAATCATCGCTAACATCTCAAGTTCATATTTTTCTTTGATTTTACACTACATTTCCCAAAAGGTTTTTCCATTAATATTAACAGATTTATGAATCTCATTAGTCTGATTTATGTCTTTTCAATATATTTAAAGCTATGTCAATATTAAGTTATTTGTCCCTTGTGAGCACCTTCTACAGGGTTTGGTTTAAAAATATTTTTAAACATATCATACTGAGAAGGACTACTTTGGGCTCAGAGGTAATATACTTATATAACTAATCTGCTTCTCCAGTTGTTTAGTTTAATTACTGAATATGCAAAAAAAATAAAATTAAGCATTCTCCAGCAACAGGACAAGTCACTTTTAAGATAATCAAACCAATAGGATCGAATATAATAACAAGTTTCTTTAAGGACACATATAATCCTGTAAAGACACCATACTAAAGGACATACTGTGTATATGTTACCCCTCGTAGAGTTTGAAGCTGCTCTACAGCTTTCAGAAGGCCACAGTGGCCTTGCCTAGACCCTTACTCTGTGCTGGACTCCACATGTTGTCTTTCTGCCAGTCTAATTCCCACTCTTGAAGAAGTGGGAAGTAGTGAAAGTAACCTGCCTGGGACAATGGAGACAGCTCCACTACCACCAGGAGTAGGTTAGGAGTTGTAATCTACAAGCATATCTTGTTTTTACAGTATCTTGTAGATACAAAGCAATCTACAAGCTTGCCCTAATGCATCTGAAAGTGCTAAACCTGCAATATAATGTTCCCCTGTCTGTATGCAGGCATGATAATACAATTTTTAATTATTTTTTTTCAAAGGGGCTTATTCTCATCATGAATTTCAGATACAGATTCCACTAAAGGAAGTTAGAACTTGGCCTATCTCTATCAATATTGTTCATAACTTGTTTACATATACAAGTGTTGTATGTCGGTATATTTTTGATTTTCATATAGTCATATTGTAAAGTTATTATGAATTACGAGACCTTTTTCAATGGGTCCTAATGACTAGATTACACAAAGATACAAGAAAATGGAAAAGGTTCTTTTTGAACTAGAGGATCCATGGTATGTGAACATAACTGTTTCTTTTTCTTTTCAGATCTACATAATATTGGAATCAATTGCTTTGCTAATTACTCTGCTTACCTTTTTTTTATTACTGTGTCAATAATAAAGATAGAGTCAGTATTGAAGCATCTCAATATAATTGACATTTTTATCAAAATCTGGTTGTACAATATTCCTTTTGCTAACCCTTCTATGTACATACTGAAAAGGATCAGAAAATGTGTTGAAAGTAACTCATATGTACAATGGCAATCAATGCTTGGAAAAGAACATCCCTCCATGGACACACATTACTGAGTCTACCAGAAAGTGATTAATGCAAATTGCTTATTAGAGCAATGCATGAACATCATTTCATCTCTTGTTAGGTGAGTTGCGGCTTTGTACTTCTGACCTCCCATTGACTGGTGTCTCCAGTTCCCAGGGATTAGCCTGTTAACTCTTGTGACATTTCTTAAATTAATTTTAAAAGAAAATTATAAAAATTTATTAATTATAAATTCCATATTCTCTTAGGCAGTCCTAGAAAAGACTTTACCCATTCTGTGAATGGCAATTTATTTTTAAAGAGAGTATAAATATCTTTGATTAGAATAATAAAAAAAAAAAACCACACATCATCACTCAGGAAAAGAACCTGGTAGTTTTTGAAAGCTTAAATAGAAGTCAATTGCATCAGGAAGTTTCTAGGGAAGACTGCAAGCAAACTTTTTAACTCCTTGAAACCTGGATTTCCATTGCTTTAAGGGAACTGAAAGTGTGCCAGTCTGCATTTGGTTTTCCCTCTCTTTCTAGGTTGCATGTCTCCAAGACAGGTATCAATAGAGCACAGAGCTCCCTTTTTAAAACAAGTTTACCAAGTCATAATCCAATATATATATATCCTCTGTACCTTCTAATTACTAATAATGCCTTGAGAATATATTTTTCATACACATTATTCTAAATACGCTGTTTCTATATTTGGAAGCAGTAATAATCAAGCTCGTTTAAGAGGAAGTATCTTTTTCACAATAAAAAAATTATCGTGAAATAACTTGGCCACAACTAGCATTTCCTATCATTCTGTGGCATGGTGACACATTTGCTTTATTAGAAGGAAATGCAGCAGGCTACATAGCAAGATCTACAAAAAACATCAACTGTGCTGCAATTTATACATATCCTGTGTGTGGTACATGTTACAATGCACACCGATAAAATAAGCAATAATAATCATAACACATCTGTCACTGCTCTGTGTTTGACAGCTATTAACTATGAGGCCTAAGTTTTCAAATGACCCAAGTGCACAGATCCTGGGACATCAGAGATGGTTGGCTGTGAGTGGACTAATGAGAATAAAGGAGTTAATATAGGTATGCACTGGTTTGGGGAGTTTTTGCCTTTTTTTTTCTTATTAAATTGTGTGGGCAATTTATCCAACTTCCAATTTACATCCTGTCTCGTCAAGAGACGTCGCCTATCTAGAGGGATCCTTCCATCATCTCTCAGGGCAAAACCAATCTTACCTTTTGCTGTGAAATCTCCTACTGGGTAGAAGTTGCTCACCCCTCATGAATTTAACTCCCTTCCTTTCTCATGATATAAGAAAACAACTCACATTATTTAAAAGAAGGATCCCTGTCAGCCTCTTTATAAGTATTCACTTATTCATTGCTTATATTTTTAACGCACAATTTCCAAGACATTATAGCAAGAAGAAAGCATGATGAACATCCAGGCTGCCTTTCCACAAACACAGCCCCTAGGACAACATCCAGCAACTCCCACACCTTGCTGAACTACAGCAACCATTCTCTTTCTGTGCTAATGTAAAAGTTTTTTAAAGATACAGCAGAGAAAAATTCCTCTGTGCATTCATTTTATTGTATTATTAATATCAATTTGAAAGTGGCAGTTCATAAATAAAGATATTATTCTTTACTGTTATTTCTTTAGCAAGGTGGAATCAATTTAGTTCACTAAATGGTGGAGATTTCTCTCAGAATGAGCAGAAATGTAACTTGGTGCCCAGAAACAGATGAAGTGTTGCTTCTGAGGAGAAGGTGGGAGTCTCTGCTACCAAGACCTTGGTGGAGAGTGGGGAGACCAGCAAACACATGACTCCTCAGTTCTGCAGCACATCAGGGAGATGGAGGAAAAGGAGAGAAATTTCTCACACAGAGAAAAGAATTGGCAGCAGTGGTTTGGCCTTCTCAAGGCAAAGCTGCACCCTAAGACATCCTCTGGTAGCACCCAGGTTTCATCGCACTCTGCTGTGCAAGGAAGAAAAAAACAGAAGGACCCCAGCCCCATAAATGCTATACTGTGAACTATTGTGTTTCTTCAGCTGAAATGCATTTTATTTGGTTGCTCTGCTTCATGACTCCTGCTCCCACTAAAGGAGAAAGGCAGTGCAGAGCCAACCCTCAACAAACTGCAAAAAGCTGCTTTTCTGCACCAGTCTGGCACTGCCAAAGCCCACGCCTGGGCTATGGGAGGGAAGGTAAAAGCAAGAAGCACAGCCAGAGGCCTGGGAGAGGTGCTCGCAGCAAAGACAGCAAGAGCCCAGCCAAGGACAGATCCCAGCAGCCCCGTAAGCACAGGCTTTGCCCTGCACCTCCATCTCCATGCTCCTGCAACATGGGAGAGGACAGTCAAGTCAGGGAGCTGAAACCAGAATGCTGATGGCCACAGAAAAAAATAGATAAAATAAAAAGGAAGTAACCATACAGGAAACACAGACTTCTGAAGTCCACCTGATCTGCGGAAAACTAATGACACCTAATAAAAGAACTTGTCAGATTCCTTCAGGAAGGTAATGGTGGTTGAAATTCTGCTTTCAGGCAATGTAGAAAATTGTTCTGCTTAGTTTAAAGCAGGGCTTTGGATAAGCATCCCAAACTCTGCGTGAATAATCTCCCAACAAAAACTTTATTCCAACTGCAAGTTCAAAAGATTCAGTCACTGACACTCAGCTAGTGTTGACCTAGTCATTATCTGAACATGGGCATTTCCATTGGAAAAAAATGTGGGGGTTTAGGCACACTGCTCCTCTAAAAATGTGAGACTGAGTTTTATGTTACATAGGCTGAACCCAGGCTACAAAAAGAACAGATATATTTAGTTATATCCATGTTCTCTGAAGAATAATTGGGAAAAGACAAATTGACTGAGTGGTAACTCTGATATCTGTAGTTTTATTAGTCTTTTTTCATTTCCTCTCCAAACTATACATTAGATTATTTGTACCTGGAAACGATGGCATGGGATACCAACAAATGAAGATTACTTTGGCGAAATAGAGTTATTTTGGTTATTTGAAAACAGACTGCTAACATTCAGATTCATTTCAGCAATCTAAGAATCAGATATTTCATCCAAGCTATTGGCCAAATTCTTCAATAGTCACTAGAGAGACAGAAATCCTGCATTTCAGTGATTCACCCCACCTCTCATAGCCAATGAGTGAAGTACTGTAATTCATTTACTGAAGGTACCTCTCTTTCTCCATTGACTGGAGAGGGAACGTAGCTGCCAAGGACAGACCACATGCCCAACTTTAGGCTGCTAAAGTTAGACAAAATAAATCTCTTAAAGGCATGTCCTTTAACCTACTAGATTAGCTATAGGGCAAGCAACAATAAGTTCTCCAGAGCTGACATTGTCTGCTACAGGGAAAGCCAACATACAATCAAAATGTTAATTTTTAACATTTGAATTAAGCTCATCTAAAAATAAAATTAACAAGGGTGCAAAGTAATTGTAGTTAGCCTGATGAGCAGTAAATAGTAGTGGAGGCAGTTTAGAATGCAGAAAACAGCATTAACAGCAGTGAACACATCTTAATAACATAACACTTGCACTTTCAACCATAGTGGTAAATATTTAGCAGAACAAAATGAATCCACCAAAAAGTTTGCCTCCTCATCAGCTAGAGAAAACGCTACTCTTATGCTGCTGTTTCTATCTCACCTTCTTCTCCCTTGCTATACTGGAGATTAATATTTCCCTTTTCATAAGTTCAGTAGAAAAAAAAAAAATAAAAGGCAAAGAAAAAGAAAAGTGTGTTTTCAACTTTCTGGTATCAGTAGGGAAACAAAGCCATGATAAAAAGGACAAACAGGAACCCCACACCTGACAACAATGAAGAATCTTGCTTTCAAACATCACACAATTGGCTGACACTATTTTTTTTTTATGGGCTAGCAGCTGCGTGACTCATTTATGTATGTTTTGCCTGCCTTAGCACTAAGTGGACTGATGTAAATAGGAAGTGATGAGGAAAATCAATTCAGGGCAAACACATTTTTTTTCAAGGCTGTAACAGGAAGAGATAGGAAGCCCAGGAAGATACTTGATAGATATTCAACTCTGTAGAAAAGAGGAAGCAGCATGTTGAAGCACTAAGCTGGTTATTTTGAGTTGTTGAACGGAAACGGGATACAGCACAGAAAGGATGCAGATAGGATGCATTTTGTTGCGTAGCAACCCAGGGAATAGAAGCTCCTGCATATAACTGAAGACCATCTGCTAGTATGAGAGGGAGAGAAAAAACACGTGTTTAAAAGGGAAAAGGGGGGTAAAAAACGCAATACTGAAGAAGGAAGTGTAACTATACTATATGAGTCCTGGCCAAGTCACCCCTGGTAAAAGTTTAAGGCATAGAAGAACTTAAGTAGAAGTCATTGTGTCCAACTTCCTACTACAGTATCTTTGTGTTGAGTCTTTTCTTACAGAAACAAATTAGGCTTTAGGGTAAAATGGGAAAACCGCCAGTGAAGACACCGCCAGTTAATTCATTTCCACTAAAGGCAGATTGCAACTTCTTTTATTTCCTCAACAATATTTAGAATAAAACTGCATCAACATTTAATATTTTCTACAATGTTGTAGTGTACTACCTATCCTTAGGGCACCATCCAGTCATTGGCTTTGCACAGGAAGATTGTTCAGTATAATAACTCCAACTCTTGGACACCAAAAATATAATTTACTCATGTGAGTAAATGTGATATATAAATAAAATTATATATATTCAAATAAAAAAATCTAGATTTCACTAGTTTCCTGAGTCAAAACTGATTAATGAAAAATTTAGAGCAAAGAAAAGGAATTAAAAAAAAAAAGAGATTTGCATTAATAGGTGGTGAGGTTAGGAAAAGAATGGGAACCTGAATCTTGCAAGATGTTGCTGGAGCTACTGGTTTTACCTAAGAGAGACAGTTCTGGTCCTGGAGCAGCTGGTACCTATAACTGATGAATGCTGGAGGAGACCACAAGGAGAGGAGACAGGGAGCAGTACAAAAAAGTTAAGCTCCATTGCGGAGGATGCCAGTTATTGAAATGTCTCTGAACACACAGTTTAGGAAGAGTCTCCATGTACCTGGGTAGTCTGATGTGCCTCGATCTCCAGACTTTTCTGATGTATTCTGTTCCTCTTGGCACAGACCACAGGAAGAAGTGCTGGTCTCTGCCTTTGTGTGTGTAGCTGTGGCCATGGGGAATACAATTTTCCAGCAGGAGGAAAGGACTTCCTCCAAAGCAGGAGGTGCCCTTGCAGAACCACTTCACAGCTCTGCAGAGTAAAGAGGAAAGACCCATTGCATCAGGAGAGGCACTGGAGACGAGTAAGGCAACACAATCTCCTCCCCATATAACAATCAGTGCAACTAAGGCGACAGGTGATAGCAACAGGCAACTCTCTTCTGAGAGGTACAGAGACACCCATTTGCTGACCTGGTGCACTCTACAGAGATAAGCATACTGCTTACCAGGGAATTGTATCAGGGATGCCACCAAGAGACTACCAAGCTGTGTACAGTCCTCTGACATGGCCACCATTACAACAGCCAAGAGCAACCTGAGAAATATCAAGAAGGATTATAGAGCCACGGGAACAGTTGTCTCAGGGACTGTGGGGCACAGGTATTTTTTTTCATTAATCCTTCCAGTCAAAGGGAAGGGGGTTGATAGGGACAATCGAATCTGGTAAATCAATGGCTGGCCATAGGACTGGTGCCAGAGCCAGGGGTTTGGCTACTTAGACCACTGAACTCACTTTGAGAAACCTGGTCTACTGAGGCCTGGTTGCGTTCACTTGTCCCAGGGGAAGAGTGTATCTTCAGTCAGAGGCTTGTCAAGCTCACAAAGAGGGCTTTAAAGCAAGTTGCTGTGGGAGGGGAACCTCATCCATCTCACTCCCACCAGTATGATACCAATGCCAGTAATAGATGCCCAGAGCCTGATCACAGCTCAACAGGAGAGCACCTGGAGTGCAGCACAAAGGAATACCAGCCACTCCAGTCAGTAAGTTAGCTTCATCAGGGGCCCAACTTAAATGCTTCTATGCAAACACACGTAGCATGGAGAATAAACAAGAGGAGTTAGAGATGTGTACACACCTGCAGGGCTATGATCTTATTGGTGTCACGGAGACATGGTGGGATGGCTCCTACAACTGGAGTGTTAGAATGGAAGGATACACACGCTTCAAGAAGGACAGGCAAGGGGAGATGAGGGGGTGTCACCCTCTATGTCAATGACCAGCTGGAGTGCATAGAGTTCCACCTGGGAATGGATGAGGAGCCAACCAAGAGCTTACAGGTCAAGATTAAAGGGAGGGCAGGAACAGGTGATGTTAGAGTGGGGGTCTGCTGCAGGCTACCTGACCAGGAAGACCAAGCAGATGAGGCCCTCTATAGACAGATAAGAGCAGCCTCATGTTCACAAGCCCTGGTCCCCATGGGGGACTTCAACTACCCTGATAACTGTTGGAAGGACAACACAGCAGGACATAAGCAATCCAGGAGGCTCCTGAAATGTGTCAATGATAACTTCCTTCTCCAGGTGATAGAGGAGCCAATGAGTAGAGGTGCTGAACCTTGTTCTCACCACCAGAGATGGGCTGGTGGGAAATGTGAAGCTCAAGGGCAGCCTTGGCTGCAGTGACCATGAGATGGTGGAGTTCAAGGTCCTCAGGGCAGCGAGAATGGTGCACAGGAAGCTTGCTACCATGGTCTTCAGGAGAGCAGACTTAGGCCTCTTCGGGGATCTGTTTGGTAGCGTACCATGGGATAAAGCCCTGGAAGAAAGAGGGGCCCAAGAAAGCCAGTTAATATTCAAGGATCATCTCCTCCAAGCTCAGAAGCAATACATCCCAGCAAAGAGGAAGTCATGAAAAACGCCAGAAGATCTGCATGGATAAACAAGGAGCTCCTGGACAAACTCAAAAAG
>BJBW01000099.1:323541-383619 GCA_004320125.1 Scolopax mira | reverse complement strand
TGTCAAGAGCAACAAGGAAAGCTTCTATGTCAGTAATAAAAGGAGTAATAGGGAAACTGTAAGTCTTCTCCAGAAGGAAACAGGAGACCTGGTCACCCAGGATATGGAGAAGGTACCCAATGACTCTTTTGCCTCAGTCTTCACTGACAAGTGCTCTAGCCACACTGCCCAAGTCACAGAAGGCAAAGGCAGAGACTGGGAGAATGAGAAACCACACACTGTAGGAGCAGATCATGTTTCAGACTGTCCAAGGAACCTCAAGGTGCAGAAGTCCATGGGACCTGATAAGATTCATCTGCCAGGTCCTGAGGGAACTGGCAGATGAAGTTGCTAAGCCATTATCCATCATATTTGAGAAGCCATAGCAGCCCGGTGAAGTTCCCACTGACAGGGAAAGGAGAAACATAACTCTCATTTTTAAAAAGGAAAAAAGGGAAGAGCCAGGGAACTACAGGCTGGTCAGTCTCACTTCTGTGCCCAGACAGATCGTGGAGCAGATCCTCCTGGAAACTCTGCTAAGGCAGATGATAAAAAAAAATGGCCAGCAGGTAGAGGTGATTTTGCCCCTCTACTCCCCTCTTGTGAGACCCCATCAGTAGTACAGCATCCAGTTCTGCAGTCCTCAGGACAGGAAAGACATTGACCTGTTGAAATAGGCCCAGCGGAGGGCTGCAGCACCTCTCCTACAAAGACAGCCTGAGAGCTGGCGTTGCTCAGCTTGGAGGAGAGAAGATTGACAGGAGACCTTCTAGCAGCCTTCCAGTACCTGAAGGGTATCTACAAGAAAGGTGGGGAGGGACTCTGTCAGGGAGTGTGTGATAGGATGAAGGGTAATAGTTTTAAACTGAAAGAGAGGAGATTTAGATCATATAAGAGGAAGAAATTCTTTACTCTGAGGATGATTGCCCAGAGAAGTTGTGGATGTTCCATTCCTGTAAGTGTTCAAGGCCAGGCTGGATGGGGCTTTGAGCAACCAGTCTCAGTGGAAGGGTTGGAACTAGAAGAGCTTTAAGGTCCCTTCCAACTCTAACCATTCTATTATTCTAATTCTCACTTCTCCCCATTATTGCCCCCATATGAGTTTATTGTACACCCTCACATGGTTCCCTGATACTCTAGGAGAAGGCAAAATACAAATAGTTCTTATTTTTCTCATTCCAATTTTCCCTTCTTTTTCTAAGATTTTATTATAAAGACATCTCAGAAGAACTCACTGTCATTTTCAAAGTCATACAGTATGTAATTGTTGAGGAGAAAACTGTTATAACCATCTTAAGAAATTTACGGCCATGTACTGTGCTGCACTGAACAGCTTCCAGTAACATTATAGCGTTCCTTGTATTGTGTTTTTCCTTATCTACTAATCATTCATATGGGACTAGCTGGGTCTTTCAGGATACATGGATTCTCTTCTGCTTCTCATACGTGAAGCTTTAATATCCTTCCCAGCCTGCTGGAAACTTGTTCTCCAACTGAGGCAGATTTCCCTGTCCTAAAGGGAAACATCCCCTTCCTGCTGCCAGGTGACTATAATGCACAAGGGGTCTAGGCCAGCACCAAGAAGGAGGCAGGAGCCTAAGTGGCACTAGACTGGCGCCATGAAGCCTGTGCTGCTCTTCTGCTGCATTACAAATTGGGAATATTCCCTCCTCTTTCCACCTCACCTTCATCCTGATTCTCTAACCCAGGAGCTATCCCCAAGCAGGGATCATTTCTCACTGAGGCTTGGTCTAACAGCCCATGCTTTGTATATCCTCAACACCTATATGTCAGATCTGCTTATATATCTAGGTATATGAGATTATGCCTCAGCATACCTGATTTAAGTACTGCTGCATATGCCACCAGCAGAGTTCATCCCTGAGGTTGCACAAGCTGATTATTGTATGCAGGTGGCAGCATAAGCACCTACTTTTGAACATGCACATCAGCACATAAAGAAATTATATAACAAAATGATCAAGTAACAGCAATTATAAGAAGTCAGAATGAAAACAAGCACTCATTAAACTTAGCGCCAAAACTCACACAGCTTTCACTTTAAAAAGTCTCTCTCAGTTGCAGATGAATGACAAACCACAAAACATTGTAAAATGGGTTTACTGGTTTATTTCAGGAAAGAAACTCCTGAAAGTATCCCACAGCTACTTGACAGGAAGGACATACAACCACTCATTAGATGATTAGATTCCCCTCAAACCTGTAACTTCAACTGCTTTACTTCACAAAGGGTTTCTCCAAGACAAATAAAACAGCAAAAGTTTCTTGATGCTTGCAGAGTCAGGAGGATTTTGCATCTCCTAGCACACTCTGAAATGTGCCTCCCAAGCAAGCCACATCAAACCTGCAGTAAGGTTCCTCGCAGATATGTGGAGATATGTGCAAGCCCAGATAAGTGCAAGCCAGTCCCCAGATACCTAGCTTCCAGCAGAGAAAGGTAGAACAGTTGTGACATATTTGTATCCTGTTATCCCATTTGAGCTCCTATTTCCATAAAAATTTATCCCCTGGGCTTAGTCTTTCACTCATTTTTATTATTGCTTTTGTATCAGTGATCAATTTGTAAAACGTCTTTGTCCTGCCTGTGTGCTGCACCAAATACAGCTACCAAATACAGCCATCCAGATGTGAAGCTGAGCTAGTTAAGATGAAAGTTATATCAGAACTCTTATACTGTAACGAGAGTAGAGAGATTTATTAAATTGTCCAAAGAAGCAAAGAAAAGAGCTGACAATAGTTTAATATTTAAAATATCTGGGAGTTGTCTACTTACAAGTGCTTTTTATCGGGCAGCATTACATGAGAACACTCACAGAAACCAGCTGGCAGGGCTACAAGCAAGAAATACCTACACTCAGCAACCCTGAGCACTGTTTTACCATGTGCTTTTCTTCCTCTTCTCCCCCCTCCTCCCCCTCTTTAAAAAAAAAAAAAAAAAGCATTTCATGGCTAGAGGAAATCATTATAATCCTGATCATGCTCTCAGGGTTCATATCCAGTTGAGAAAAATCTTTGGTAGAGCTCAGTAATGACTCTTCACAATGCTCAGCTGCCCTTGGGCAGTAAAATACTTCCTAAGTAACTTCTCCTCCTGTATGTTAATTATAATTATTATATAATTATATAATACCAGTATATATTTTTCTGCTCTAGCACACCGTCAGACTGCAGATTATTCTGGCGTGACAGATGGTAGGAGTCACCCTCTTGGCCAGCAGCATACACAAATCCCTGACGGCCCCCAAGAAAAACCTTTACCTTAAGGAACAGAAACCCAAATCTGGACAAGGTAGAGTTTCCCAGACTCTTTTTGGGAGCAGCAAGTGTTGGCCACAGCCCAAGCATGGTACTGATCCAGACTTAAGATGATGAAAGCCAAGAATTCCTGTATCGGCTACTAATTCTCAAAAAAAAAAGCAGCAATAGTAAAGAAAAGCACACTGGTCTGCCTGGCATTAGAAAAATGCAGGAGGTAGAACATACGCCCAATGAAGCAATGGGCTGTCAGTCTATCCATGTGCACTCTCCCCTGATACTAACCTGATTACAGAGGAAAGGAAGCTGATCTGGAACAGAAATAAAGAAATTCATCGGTCTAGTGGCAATACACTAGTCTTACAGGAAAAATAACTAGCTTAGGTTGTAAGGAAAAAGTTTTTCTCCTTCAGAGCTCACATAGGATACAGGATACACAGCATGTTCAGACAAGCTTTTTTCATCATGTACCACTGGCAGGTAGTTTCTATGCTACCAGTACCTATAGCTGTGGTGTTGCTCATCAGTGGAGGCATTCAGCTTTTCCACAGAGGACCATGGAAAACCCTGCTGTGTGAGATGTCTGACTTTTTTTTCTTTTCAGACAAAATTAATCTTTTACCTGACTAAAGACCATAACGCAAGTAAAACACTTAAGCTGAAGTCATGACAAAACAATAGTGCCATTACAATGTATGATGTTTTGATTTATTTTAGTTGTTTTGAATCTGAAGTGCATACTCCTTTTACTTAGGACATCTTGTGACTTTTAAGGTTCACCACAGGCTTAGGTGGTTTGCTGTATCAGTCATGAAAGAGAAGCAAATAGAGGCAACCTTTTATTAGAAACCATATCTCAACATGATTACAGTAGTCACAGGAAAAAAAGGATACCCTAAAGCTAGACCTTCCTTGTTAGGTAGCTATTACCCCAACCTGGTGCCAGGACAGGCCAAGTAGACATATTTCTACGTAGTAGAAGTTGTATTTAAGTGATGAAAAACCATGTTTTTTAGTGAAGTTGAACAGTAAAAAATTCCACGTGAATAGATGTAAGGTCTTGTTGTGAAAGGGGCTACATTAAAACAACAGTCATAACATGCTCATGTTGAGCTACATAAACACATTTCTCATCTCCAGTGATGTCAAAGCAAATCAGGGAAACAAGCATGTGTAATTGTTCTTGTAGTATAAACATACTAACTTTGCATGTTTCTTAAATGAGAATCACTTGGAAATTTTGTGATCATTAGCAAAACCTTTTATAGTACTGGCAAAAAAGAACCTTGGTAAAACTTAAGTTATGCCATCAGCTCTTGTGTCTCTTGTATCAGGTCTAATTAATCTTTAATAATGTTTTAGACTGATACAGACTTTCAGGTTTTTTTAGAATGTCCATACTTCGTTTTGCCCTTACTGGGCAATGATTTAACATTTAACCTCATTAGGTTAAGTCTCCTAATCCTGTGAAACATTTATCTACTAAAAGAATATGCCTCTTTGTATGCCACAGATGTCCACTACATTTTTAAAAACACAGTAGAATATTCCATATGTTGAGAGAATACAACTGCAAAATTATTCCTACTTTTGGCTTAATGAGCAAATACATTAAGCCCTATTATCTGGACCTACCATCAAAGTGCAGTTGCATGAAAACTCTAAAAAGAAAAGTAGCATTCACAGAAGAAACGGGGCCTATTTGATGATTGATGTTTCACAGATTATATTACTTTTCCGTGTGTGCAGAATAAATAGGAAAAAATGTAACCAGCAATAGGATAGGTTGAAATATTTTCTTGCTAGTATAAATCAATCTTAACTACACACAAAGTATTTGAATTTCCAGTTGGTTTTTTTTCTAACTGTTCTCTTGTAAAGAATGCCTGTGAAGAATTGCATCAGTTGCTCCATGAAGGGGCATTGAGTCACATCACAAACAGAATAAAGTACATAGTGCAGGATTTGGTTGTTTTTAACTGAAAACTGAAGTTCTGCTACTAAAATATAATTTATTGCATCACAGGATAGGAATTTTGGCATCCTGATCTGTGCTTCTCTAAGGCAAAGCCTGAGCTAATTGTCATGTACATCCATTTGATATTTGAGAACTACATTGCATGGACGCCAGTGAGAACGTTCCAGGATTGTTGTTTTGGTTTTTTTCTTTAGCTTAATATTTTTCCATAGTATCACACTTCATTGGACAGGAAAAACCTACATTGTACATTTCTCCAACATAATTAGAAGTATATGGTAGAGAACACTTCAAAATTATTAACATTAATTAGAATTTTTTAAAAAAATACATTTTCTGCCACATTTTCCTATGCATCTTAATTCATTAGGAGAAATTGATTCTCTGTGTTCTGCATCAAACTGCACTTTTCTGACATTGTTTTCTGATGTCAAGTATATGTGTTCTCCTGTGTTATTTCTTGCAAAAATCTCCACCCAATTAAATGAAGCAATTTAAATTTATTGTGTGGGTCCTTTGTTTTCAAACCTGTTTTCTCCACAGATCACTAATAAGAGTAAGTGGCTACAGTGTTTGCACACTTTATATACATGTTTATAAGTATATAAAAATATATGTATGCTTGCATATATATGTATATTTTCACATATTAATACTGAATTTTAATATATACACAAACATATACACAGAGCATTCACTGTTAGACATTTTTACTAAGTGCTTATATTTTGCACAAAATCTTATTAATAAAATTCTCTTTACAAAGTTCAATGGCTATAAGAAGACTAGGAAAATTAAACAACTCAAATAGCTTAAGCAAAAAAAAAGAATATTCTGAAAGTTAAGATTTTACCTAAAGCACATTTCAAAGACTTGCTGAGTGGGTTAAAGAAGCAGTAGGAGCAGGTCCTAAACTTCTTTAAAGACTGTTTTGTATGGCTGAAATTAATGCATATTTATCAACTGTATTAAGCCTTATCAAGATATATCAGGATGAGAATTACTATTTTTTATCATTAACTCGGGGAGATATATCACATACCTTTATATGAAAGCTTATCAAATGCCTAACAACTTCAGCTCCTTTAAAGTGCCAGCACTGGCCATATTCCCTTCAAAATAACAGGCGGCATAGAGTTCATTAGCTGCAATAATTTCTCTTGTATAAGTTTACTTGTTTGGTTTTTGGATTTGATCTCGAAAATAAGTTTGTGTGAATGATTCTCTTTGGGATTGTCCAGCTTCCTTCCACCTCCTTAATGGCCCCTCCTGCAGCAGGACATCCTGCATTTTAGGAATTTCAGTTTGTTATCTCAGTAGCTTTAAAAGCATTGTCTGAGTCAGGAGTTTTGGGGGGTTTTTTTTGTCTTAAGTGTCTGGTATGCAGCTGGCATCTAACTTCATACATGTGTGCATTCTCAGGTCTGTCTTTTTCAAGCTGACATTCGACATGGACACAGCACGCATGAAAGAACTGAAAGGGGCACTGCTCCACAAGCAGCGGAGCATCTAGGATGCTCTATGCATGATTCTTTTTCCTACTAGTAGCACTATAGGGGCTTCTCTCTCTTCTCAAATTCCTCTAATATACGTCCTCATATTACTAAAAGTAATAAATTAAAAAACTACACAGACCTGTTTTGGTGTTCTGTGTGTTGATACATACATATGTGTAATGAAAATGTATTCACACATAGGAATTTAAACTCCACACTTTTCCTCATGCTTGGCAGTTTCTATTACCCACAGTTATCTTTGTTAGCCAGCAGTAACACCATAGGCTCAATTGCCTCTAAAATGATCTGTTGTCTTAAAAAACGGAGAAACTCTCCAGATCAATGACAGAGCTCAGAGATCGCACACCAGGGTTAGTCAATTCACTACTATTATTTTCACTTTGGCTCAAAGGTATGCATCACAGATTGCTCGCTGGGGAATTACACAACTTTCATCTCAGTCAGCATTCCCTCTCTGCAGTAAATTGCTTCGGATACAGAAGAATGTCCCTGCCTGAAAAATTCTTTCACCAATATCCAAAGTGGGCTAACTGCAATCACAGTCATAAAAACAGACATGTGCCAAAATGGACTTGGAGCTGGGGCTAAAAAGGGAAACAGGGGACATTCAGCCTGGCAATGCCACTCTCTTTTTTAAATACATTGTGGAATATGTACAAACTTTTGACATTTCATAAATGCTTGCTTATTGACACGAAAGCAGCAATATTTCCAGGTCTAGGACACTGGACCAGTACTAAAGTTTTATTTTTTGCTCTGCCATAGAGTCACAGGCAAGTCACTGAAACACTTCACACCCTATTAGACCAGTATGTGACATGACCTAGAAACAACAGTTACTTGGGGACTCAGTACAGTAACTGTTCCTATTTTACTTGCCTGAGAATAAACATCATCCAAGCAAAGCTATTTTTCTACCTAACTGAAGTCAACCATAACAAATATATTCTCCTAATTTTGGAATAAATAATGATTCCTAAAAAATCAGTGTAGGTTTACCAGTCAAACTCTTCAGCTATTCATTGATGGGCCTTCACCCTACCTTAAAGCTTAACTGAGATATTTACATGATTTGACACACAAACTTAAGGCTGAATTATTTTTTTTTATTAATAAAATCCATTTTAGCTGTTATAGCTACACTTAGAGTAGTAACCAAGCATTCAAGAGCCATGCTGTCTTCACAGGTACTAGAACAGTTGCACATATTTTCTTTTAAAAATATGACAAATGCTTTCTAATTAACCCACCTTTCACGTTACTGCTTATTACTGTCTGTGATGAACATATTGTCCATATCACCACTTTTCTCTACAACAGTTAAAGAGACTGCTCCCTTTCTCATTGAAAAAGCAATACCCGGATCACCTTTTCATGTCTGTTTAGATTTCGTTTCTCATTACTTATTGGTACAAACCCATATTTTTGTGTATGTTCTGTGCATTTATTTTGGTTGTAAGTCTGTATCTCATACTGAAGTCTAGCAGTTCTATGAACCAAGTCTTTTGTGTCACAAACTACGGCACCTAAAGATACTCAGCTACTTGTCACTCCAGTAATGAGATACTCATCACCCATAGGGCTGTGAAAAAGGATAGCAAAACATTCAGCAGCAATTGGTTCTCATCCCTGCCAGAAGTCTGCAGGAAAGTGTTTTCTGCAAAGTAAACCTGCAGTAGAGCAAATTATTTGCTATGGAAACTTGTCTTTTTATTCATGAAGTTCTAGAATGCTTTAGACCACAATCACAGCATCTACTGTTGCATTCAGAGATGGATGTTATCATGCATCTCTGGCAAACAAACAACTCCTCAAGAATAGCTACTACTATGTATGTTGGCACCTTACCTAACTGCTCATAAAACCCTCTGTTGGGACAAAAATCTAGCAAATGTTATAAGGATGCTATTTGTGCACACACCTCAATAGAGAGGGAGATTAACACAAAAATGCACACTGTACACTATAACAAAAGCAAACAATATATGGATCACTATTGTATTAACTAACTCATAAAGGCAGGTTGACAAAAAAAGTACATGATTTCGAAGGTTCACAGCAGTAACTAGGTGAAAACTATATTTTAGGATGCTAAAAAATAATATCAGTAGGAAGCTCTTAAGTGGTGAGACCTACTTGAGCTCAGTGGGTGCTTGTGAGCTGAGATACATTTGTGAATTAAAGGATGAAAGCTGGGCCATGAGCAGGAGTGGAGGAAGCATGCCTGTTCTTGGAAAAACTGATCCCTAAACTAGACACCTGAGGCTCACCTCTTGAAAATGTACTAAGATAGTTGTTCTGGGATATACCTTCAAGTGGATATACTTATTCCGGAATAAGAGTGCTCAAAATCTGTGGGAAGGGCACAGGAAGACAGACAAGACAAGGGTCCTACTAAAATATTGAAATGTATTGCCTTTGGTACATTTTAGGCATTGCCAAACTCTATCTATCCAAAAATAGTGAGCATATCTGTGATATGCTGCTCCACTGAAAATCAGATAATATTTAGGGGCCCAAGATGCAGTACAAATGCAATTACTAATCATTGCCACGAGGCAACAGATTAGAGATGGATCTATGCCCTTTTCTGCACTTTATTTCACTTATAATGTGCTCTCTGTAGTGACACATCACATTAATACAGGCTGATATTCTAGTACTTGCATTTTTGCAATGGTCTCTTTAACAGGTAGAGGGTTTGGGCTGTGCAAGTTGTGAGTTGGGGTTTGTTTTGTGTTGGCTTTTGGGTGGGAAGAAGGCAGGTTTTTTTTATTCCTTACAGGTTGCCTTATTTGAGGCCTTTGGGAAAAGTTAAACCGTAATAGTAGTTTTAGTTATTAGATCTCCTCTCTAGTTTCCCATACTATTCTAGTTAAAATTTTGCTGCCATCCTGAATAGGTACATCTCACTACATCAATGACCCATACAGCAAATTTCTCCACACGCTTCTGCTGATTATTATACCTGGGTCACACCTAAGTGCAGAGCTGCTGAGGTCCAGCTAGTAAGAGGCAGGATTGTCAGCACTGCTCTTTGCTATATTGTGATATTGTTTCTATGCAGTCTTACGTTTCAGAGTAATTACTGCATTTATTTCCACAGCCACAAAGTAAGACTCCTCTAATTACTTTATGTGTAAGCTCCCTTCCATGTAGCATAACAAACAATCAAGGGGAAACAAGAAAATTAGAACAAGTATTTTTACAACACAAGACTACCTTATTTAAAAGCTCTATTCCTATATGATAGACTTCAGAGTCCTAAGCACATAGATATGTGGTCTGAGACAGCAGGAGGAAACACTAATTCATGTGTTAAAATGCAAAGGTTTTGAAAAGGAAACATGCGGCATTACTGATAGACTCTTCTTTGGGGACTCAGGATGCTGTTCCTCTCCACTACCCTCACCAGCCACACTATACTGCAAATGTTTTGTAACCAGAGCCATGTAAACCTAGGCCCTGTAAGGCTGCAATCTGTTTTGCTGAGGATTACTCGTCTTTAACAAAATATCAGAATTATGTTGGTTGTTAAAAAAAAAATAAGTCTTGGTTAGCAAGGATACTTTGGAGCCGACTCAAGCACTAGTACATGAGGACCAGAGTAACCAAAGCAAACAACAGAAGGGCATAAGAATAGTTTGCCCACTGGTAGATTCAAAACAAAACACTAGTTTACAAACTGTTAGATAAGATTTTTCATTGTGATGCCTCCTCTGCATAGCACTGCGGAACATGGAGTTCTCTTCACTTTACATTGTAGTTTTCCTCAAGGATACAGTTAAAAAGGCATTTAATTTTGACTGTAAGCTGCAGGCTAAGAAGCCTTCATTGCTTCAGTTGTAATGTCTTGGTTTTATCTTATCAGTACAGTTAAGTCTCATCAGTCCAAAATGTAGTTAAAGGGAACTTGATCACATCTTCCTTATGTCCACATGCATTTTTCCCTGATCATATAATGGTTAGAGTTGGAAGGGACCTTAAAGACCTTTAAGTTCCAACCCCTCAGCCATAGGCAGGGACACCTCCCACTAGACCAAGTTGCTCAAAGCCCCATGCAGCCTGGTCTTGAACACTTTCAAGGATGAGGCACCCACAGCTTCTCTGGGCAACCTGTTCCAGTGTCTCACCACCCTCACAGTAAAGAATTTCTTCCTTAATATCTAATCTAAATCTCCCCTCTTTCAGTTTAAAACCACTACCCATTGCCCTCTCATTCCACACCTTGATAGAGTCCTTCCCCATCTCTCCTGTAGGCCCCCTTCAAGTCCTGGAAGGCTACTATAAGGTCTCCGCAGAACCTTCTCTTCTCCAGGCTGAACAGCCCCAACTCTCTCAACCCATCTTCATAGGAGAAGTGCTCCAGCTCTCTGATCATTTTTGTGGCCTTCTACCCTTTCCAACAGGTTCATGATCACTTACCCAAAAGTGTATTTTTTTTGACAAGTTTTGACAGCATTCATTGTCTAATTGGTGATTAAGTTCTACATTGCCATCAAATGTCAGATTACCAGCTCTGGGTCTATTTTAAGGAGTTTACTAGAATCACTAAAGCCTTTCAGACAAATAAGGCTACAGGTAAGAACAGATTCCTAAGGGCATAGCCCTCAGTATCTATTTGCCTCTAAAAGACAGCCCAGTTAAGCTCCAAACCCCTTTGCGTGCATCTGAAAAGTCCTCTGGAAGGTCCAGGTCCCCTGGACAGTTCCAAAAAAAAAAAAACTCAACACTTAATGCCTTCAGGAGAAATAAAGTCACAGAACCATTCCAGCCATAAGAGACCTCAGAGCATCTCTTCTCAACTTCCCACTCAAAGTAGCTCCATCAGTCAATCCAGACCATATTTCTCAGGGCTTTTCCAGTTCAGGAAAACCTCCGAGACAGATTGCACAGATTCCTCCAAAAACCTGTTCCACTGCTTTGTGACGCGCAGTGACTTTTTTTTCTTTTTATCCATATCAAAACTCCCGATTCATTTATGACCAGTCTTTGGCTTTCCTGACATGGCCAAGCCCTCGACCCTCAGCCTCTCTTCACAGGACCTCTGCTCAAACCCCCAAGGAGTTTGATGACCTCTGCTGGGCTCACTGCAGTTCAATCCATCCTTTCCTGTACTGAGGGACCCAAAACTGATGAAATAATCAGTTGCTCATCAGCAAGTAATATCTACTATTATACTCAAACACAGCACACACTGTTATTGCTTACAAGCAAGAATATCACTGTAGAAATTTAGCCATGGATCCATGTACCAGATGCAGGTGTGCATGTCTTTATTCCATTTTCACAACAGTTTTTAAACCTTTTAAAATCTTTACTATAACTCGGTTGCAATGAAATTAAACAATTCAGAGCCAATGAAGCAGACTAAAAATTAATTGAAGTGTCTTCAATGAACATTTCTTGATGCTTAATGGACAATGGCTCAAGTCTCCATTGCACTGAAGTTTATGCAGACTTTTAGATCAGCATAGAGGGAGTACAGACTGCCTGTTAAATGCTGCCATGTTGGCTTGGTTGTATTGTTACATCTCACTGTTGTGGACAACTCTACAAGGTGATGGTCAATAACAATTCAGGCCCAGTACCACTATTGTTTTAGAAGTATCTCCTGTTCATTGTACTTGATGGCATTCAGTCTGAATGCTCTCAAAATATATACATATTTAATCAAACTGTTGGTCAACAGCTTTAAAAGCAGCTTTTTTATTTGTGTTTGTGCTTTGGTTAAAAATATTATTCAGTGACAAATATCCTAGAAGTTCCATAAAAAACAACCCCCTAGTATAAATCAAAGAGGGTAAACCTAGCAAAGCAATATCACTGATGTCTATTATCCAGATATGATTGATTAGCTGCTTACCTCAACCTCATCCAAGTCCCAATCTATAGTGCACAATAGGAGCACACTTGTTTCTAAAAATAGCAAGAAATTAAGTTGGCCAGACAAAACTTGCCACCTTTGTCATAATAATACTTCACATCTGAATTAGAAAGTTCTTAAGATGATAATCTAGTAAAAAGAAACTTTAGCAACATCCTATGAGGAACAAAACAGGAAAATGAAATGTAATTTAGGATTTATTAATAAGCATGAGCAAAACGATGGTGTTGTGGCAGACACCAGTTAGTGGTTTGTGTACTAACAGGACACTGAGAAATCTAGGTAAAATGTCAAGAGTTCTGGTAAGTAAAAAAGTGTCTGATTGGTAGTTTTATAGATATTTAATAGTGTTAACTTACAAATATACTGGGAAAGAAGATTACCCACACATTTGATAATAATTTAAGCTCCAAATAGTTTTGACCCTGGATTATATATCAAAGTTGTGCATACTCTCTCCTTCTTTCATAAATCCTGTATTTTATATCTCCACAATCTCAGCCATAATTCTCAGGGATGAGGAAGCCCAAATGTGCATTATAGTCTGTTAACTGAAAAGAGGCTTCAGCATCAAGTTTTATACTCTTATAAAAATTAGAAATGTTCTAAGTTTCAGTGTGTAAAGATATATCTCCTTCAGTTGCTGCCTACAGCATGCTATAATCTCATGGCAAATTCAATATCTTGCCACTTTCTAAGATGTAAACTTCATTCTTAAGGGAATACTTGAAGCAGACAAAAGTACAATAGATCTTTACTGAAATAAATACAAACTGCACCTCATGGACAGAACAATATTAGTATTGCTTAGAGGGTCTCATGTGACATTTCCAGACAAACCTTCCCCAAATCCATTCCAAAGCTACAGGAAACAGCTGTATTTATGGTGAAATACCTTAAACACAGAAACCTTTTTCACAGGTTTCTTTTCTACTTGTGCATTACTTCACTGTTGTAATTTGGATTTTTGCCACATAATATTTGATTTTTAATCACTTCATAGAAAATTGTAAGGTATTAGCAAGAGAAACCATTATTTCAGTACAGGAATATGCCATAGTTTTAGATCTGGTTTCGTTTTGGTCCTCCCCCCCTCCCCGGGTTTCTATTGATCATCTTACAATTAATTTTTATTTTAAAACATAAGCTAGTTCAAATCAAATTTGAAAGAATGATTAAAAAACTGAAAGATAATGAAGTCATTATCAACGGAGAGAAGAGAACAGGCACTATTAGGCATCTGGAGGGGTAAGGAGAAAGAGTCAAATTATTGCTGCCAAGGGGAGTAAAACAACAAAAGAAACACTTTTACAGGACTCCATGCTTCAGTTCTTTCACAAAACAGCTTGATTTTTGTTCTAAGCAAATTTTTACTTTTGACTCCTTGCTTCCATAGTTTCACAAGTAACAATTTTCATTGCAGTCTCAGTTACTGTGTCATCTGGTTTCTTTGTGGCTAGAGTGAAGTTAAAGCTGTGAGAGCTGAACAGATCCTTCCCTTGATTTTGCCAAGTGGTTGACCAGATGCTTCATTCCTCATAGCCTACTCCCAGACCTCAAGAGAAACACATTGGCCTAGTCCAAACACATGCAAAAGCTATAGTCACACTTTTTAGGGCGATATTAAGCCTGAAGATACTAAAAAAGGACAGAGTAAATTCCTATTTTTACATTGTCACCTGTACACACACACAAAAAAAATCTAACCTACAACATTTACCTCTTTACTCATCTGCAGCCAAATGCTGAATCAAATACAAATAGAAAGATCCAATTTAGAAAAAGGCTTTTACATACCTCCTAATTATTACATTTCTTTGACTTATTTGGACAAGTTTTTCTACATTCAAATCTAGAATTTGCAACAAAAAGGTTGGAAGACACCTTTAGAAACTTCTTTTTGATAATGGTTTAAGCAAAAAACAGAATTCATAATATAGAAACTGAAAAGAATAAATGAAAACTTTTTCTGGAAATCTGACCTCAGTTAATAAATTACTAGTCACATTCTTTTTTTCTGGGACTGAGTCTTAGATGGAAAAGAGTTAATTCTGTTTTTCACGTAACACAATCTGAGATGGAGAGTAATCTAGTTTATTTTATGGGTACATATCAAATATAATGAGAAAACATTCCTGAGCACAAAGGCAAAAGCACACGCTCACAATATTTGGTACTAAATTTTAAAGCCAAAGTTGAAAAAAAAAAATATATTTGAGACATATTGATGACAGAACATTTTCATTTCCTTTTTAATTACAAGTAGAAAAAAAATCATACTATCAGCATTAAAGATCACTTTCAACATTATCAGGAAGGAGTGAAATGAAAATGTTGTTATCTAAAAGACAAGTTCAGGATACTGTTTTCCAGGGTAACTTTGTTGACTCCTCAAGTTGGAGAAATTCTTCTAAAAAGCCTAGTCTTTTTAAAGCACAAGTCATGAAACTTCAGTTAGGTGCTTTCAGCCCAGCCTGGTCCTCTGCACTGGTAAGACTTCTCAGGGTGCTTTGGTGCAGAATTCCACCAGATTTTGTCACTGTCATATAATCAAGTCTGAATAAATCGATGAAATTTATACTTGTGTTTAAATTATGCTAAAGTGATTTCCTTAAAACAGTCACAATGAACAGTGTATTATTAATGTGTATTAAAAAGACAGTTCATAATATAAATTACTATTTTACCTTCTACATGATTTTTAGCTTAATGTCTTTATGATGCATTGAGAGTGTACAATACCTTACCAGCCTTGATATATTAAAATGCCCTCATAAATTCTATTCAAATAGCTTTGAGTATTATACTATATTAGGAATGCTTCACAATGTCTAACAATAGGTGATAGCCTGACTCATAAATGCTTTTCTAAACACACTAGAATTGGTTTTTAGCATTGCATGTTCTGGTCTAATAAGACACTCCTGCACCAAGGCAATCAACAGAAATTAGCAATTGACATGAAAATTACTGTACAAGAAATTGCATTGGTTTTTCCCCACCCTCCAACTCTCATTATACCTTCGCAAACTCTACAAAACCAGATTTAAGTAAAGATTCACAACTAGGAGAGACTGAACAGCAGGAAAATATTTGCCAAAATTAACCAGAAGTATTTTTAATTTCGAGAAAGGTTTGATACTTAAGAATGACTTAAAAAGTTCTCTTTTCAATGTTTATTTCAAAACATGTTCAGCTGATACTCAATGCAAGTCAGACTTGAACTTATTGAATATATCCTTTGCAATGGATATAATCTCTGCCAGCCTTAGTTGTGACACTGAATTTGTTCTCCTATTTCTTTTTCATAAGATATATGTAAAATTATTTACATATAGGAAAATGTAGAATAAATTATGGTGGGGTAAGAAAGACGTTTTGGATATTTGTTTCTATTTTTAGAAACAAACAGTTTCTCACTGTTACTTTCAATGAAACCACGTATCCCAAATGAGTTCTGAAACATTCTGCATGCACCACATGTAGTACTAGAAAGTGATACTAACTAAAACCACCTTGAAGAGATTTATGTTGTTGCTTATTTATTGTTTTTGACCTTCTTGGAGTTTGGTTTAATACACATTTTCTGTACCACTGTACAGGGTATACAGGCTGCTCAGGGCATCTGTACTAATACAGTTTTTAATAAAACCAATGTATTTTATTTTTAATGGTCAAATTAAACCCATTCTCTCTTGTTTTCTTTATTAGAACAGATGCACAGTGCACTTACTCTGCATGCTGACAGGTTTTTGGCTGCTTGTAAATCCTGAAAATATTGATCAGTTAAAAATATTCAGATGCTTGCATCCCTCAATTCTGCTTACCACAGCCTTTCTTCCTGGTCAGCTAGGAGAGCACCAGCAATTTTGTTATAATGATAAATGACCCTCATAGACAGGTCACTCTTTTTTACCTAAAGCCACAATTTGCTCCTTCCTTTAGGTCACAACCTGATTTTTCAGGGTGACAGATTTATTACTTTCTTTGTGTGCTAAAAACCAAATCACCAACAATTGCTCAAAATACAGTCCTGTCACAATAACTGTAAGCACTTCCCAGCCAGAATGATGCAACACAAGAGCTTTTTTTCCTGTTTTCAAAGCAGCAAAATCACTTGTATGTTTACCACAGCTGTTGTGAAGAGCCATTTGGCTCATTTCATTATACACAGCAACATGTCCAGGCTACTACCCAAAGAATAAAATATTTAAAACATTATTAAAAGCACCATTAAGTCTTTTGTAATAAGAGATGTCACTTTTCTTAAAGTTAGATTTCATGAAAGAGTAACTTCAGCCTGGCCTCTCTGTGGTTGTGAAGAAGAGACTTTTGGGTGGAAGTAGTAAAAATATTAAATCTTGCAACGTTAACCATTGGAGGGGGACAAAGGAGCATGGTGTATATATTTTGTAGGAACATAGGAATGGCAAGGAAGCAAGCCAGAGGATGGCCAAGACTAGGAGTTTTGAACCAAATATACCAAGTAGATCAGCTGTTACAAAAATAACCCTTGTGACAAAGATTATGCTGTCTTGGGAGAACCTGATCTAAAAGGCAAAGAAAGAGCTGTGCTGCAAAGCAGTGTGCCATTTATTATGAAAACAGTCATTTTCTGAAGAAAAAGTTATCTTAGAGTCTCACATCCATACTGGTCTTCCAGCTAAAACATTAGACTGTAATCAAAAGAGCTAAGTCACTTCCCATGTCATTCTAATTTCAGCTTGGTAAAGTATTTCATCACTTCATACCTAGCCCAATCCCAAAACCAAAGCAATGTAACACTTGCTTTTACCTTCACATCCGCAGATCATAAAAACTTCCAAGCAAACATTAATATTCACTATATATACTAATAGGGAGCAGAACAGGGACACAGATGCCTTTGGGTACCTGGATGCTAGTTCCGTACAACCAAAATCAATAGGACAGTAGAAGCAGGCACTTATCTCTTTCCTGATGCAGCTTGCAAATAAACGGGGGGGGGGGGGGGGGGGGGGGGGGGGGGGGGGAGAGGCAGGGAGAAAGAAACTTAAGAGTTTCTCGGTGTAAAAGACCTGTTTCTGTGTGTCACTTCGAATGCCATTAAAAGTCCAAGTATACTCAGCTGGAGAAAATCTTGATTTTCAGTGAATACTTGACATTATATCTCAATCTTCTGGGTACAAATAGAGACACTGGTCCTGTACAGCTTTTCTAGCTGTCTGTGCTTGACATGCACATGGGGATCCCAAGGTGTCTCAAGATCTGGATATAACACTCAGTTTGATCTACTACTTATTTAAAATGCAATTGCAAACAAGGTCCTTTTCTTGCCATTTCACAACAGATTTCCCTGCTCCTGAGCTTTACCTTCTACATAGCGTGCAATAAATGCAGGAACCATCTAGTTACTTTTAAGGAATTTAGATCGCCCTCCCAGCTGCAATCGTGTACATACATATGGCTGCCTCCAGCTGGCAACCTTCCCTTTCAGAAGAGCCACATAATGAACACAGGTTGTTTCCATTTCTGCCTGATGGTTCTAATGAGTTTTGGTTTTTTCTGAGAATTTTTTTCATTTAAAAAAATAAATCACACAATCCTAAAACATGCACAACTTCCACAGGTCTGCCTAAGAGGAATATGAACTTGAGAGAAATGCCCAGAAACAGATCTACCCATCAAGCTACTTACACACACCATACTTACACACTTTACATGAGAATACAGATAAGTAGCCTAAAAAAAGGCTACTTATCTTTACTGATATGCAATGAAGACTATTTTCTCTAAGATGCTTTTTGTATTGTTGAAAGAAATTACTACCTTTTCAAACCTATTCCCTGAAAGAAAAGAACATAAAGTTGGTGATCATTAGCCAGTTTTATTCTATTTACTGAGATAAGGTTTATAGCTCTGATATGAGAAAAAAATTCTCTCAAGACAGCTCACACTAACCTTTTAGCACAGAAAGTATCAAGATACTAATGGATGCTGTCCTATCATGACAGCTCCTGCAGGACAGACTGACTAAAGGAGCAAAAAGTAAATTAATTGTGCTCTGTTGTGTCTGTTTATGGTCACTGAGCCACAGAATACTCCTCTTTGCAGACAACCGTTTTGCAAGCTATAAGAAGACATGAAGTTAAACCTGCTGCTTTAATTCAGCCTGCCTTGCCCATATTCATACAGGTCCCATTCTGTGACTAAATTTCTTTCATTTCTCAGAAAAGTGGCAAAAAAGGTCAGGTCATTAAAATTCATATTTTTCCTTTCCTTCCTATCAGACTCACATGTGAACATCTAAACAAGGTGCTTTAAACTAGTAAGTAAACAAGGCTTTCCACCTAGAATCACCAGAAGAAAAATCTAATGACTTGCAAGCTGTTTGAACACACAAAACTGTAGGGAGCTGCTCACGAGAGTTGTGAACAAGCATCTCAAAAGCTCATCTGCCAGACCCTTTCATGATTACAAGCCGGAACGTGCCCATTAGGCTCAGAGCAAAATAAAAATCATACTGTTGTACCAATACAGTGGGAAATGCTAAATTTCTTTGCATGGGTGCCAGCCAGCACAGCTGCTAGAACAAAATTTAGTGTTTAGAACAAAATCACCGTGCTGTGACCTCCTTCTGAGCATAGCTGTTTCTGAGTTGAAGGGATAGAGAGACAAAAGAGGAGAAGAGTAGCTGTGGGGGCCTGTCCTGCTCCCAACCTTTGCACCAAGTGAAACAAAACTGTGCCTCCTAAACCAAAGTAAAGAAATTAATGCCACTACACGTATGGACAAACTTTAAAACACATTTCCCTCAGCTAAAGTTGCTTCTGTAGAATTTCAGGAATAACAAACTAATGTAAGCAGAAATAACCCGTAGGAATCACCTATACACAAGGCTTTTTACCAGTTTAACTTGCTTAAATGGAAACCTTGGAAATTACTGGCATTAGAGAAGCACAACTACAAAAACCTAGAGGCAAGAACAACTCTGTTGGCACAGTTGCATTTTTATTTGCTTATTTTATAAGCATTCCCCAATGTTTCCGTTTTTTCCTGTTGACTTTAAGTGAGATCACTTCCTCATAGGGGTGATATTGTCTCCTTTTCTTTAGGAATACAAGAAAGACAAGGAAGACACTGGTTAGAGAAGTCTGGCAGCCAGAATCCCTGTCTTGGTTTATACATCACTAAATTGTTGATAGTCTTACTCACTGCTTCCCTTCCTATTACAAAGCTTTTTGTGGCTTAATTAAATGTTTACCAAGCTGTTTGCAATCTTCACATAAAGGCCCAAATAGTATTACTCAGTTAAAAACTCTTGAGATCAGTGATGAAAAGGGATTTGTCTCACTTTACCCGTTTCAACCAAAAATCTATATTAGTGACAAGACAGATAAAAGTTCTACTCACCCTCCATTTAACCACATTAGAATAAAGATCAACATACAAATACCATGTTTCTTAAGCATGCTTTCCTGCACTAAAGTAAAATAAGCAATTCTGTGTTTCTGCAACAGCTTTTGCAACAGACTTTCAAACAAATGCAAGGGGTTTTCACTCAGATTCTCAGTTTTGATTATGTGTACAGAGCTACATAATGCTTAATTCACAGCTGTAAGAACGCCTGAGAACAGCTCAGCTGCAGAGAGTGAACCATAGACATTTGCACCTATGAATATCAGCTGCTACTTTTAGCTAAAGCACACATTCCTGGCACTGTCTATCACCAGGACCCAGCAGAACACACACTACTGGGTTGCATAAGACAGCTACATATGCCTTGTGGAACCAGAATGGTGAAATCCCAGCAGAGAGGGAGATAACCAAATGAAAACAGATGTAAATGCCTGCATGCATAAGAAGAGGCAGCTTTATCAAGGAAGACAGTGGTTTTGGTAGGACAATCCAGAGCACACTACTTCCCACCACCCACCCCCCAATTTAACTTTTGCATGCTCACCCTTTAAGGGCCTTAGTCAAAAATCACTGACATCAATAAACTTAGAGAATCACTTTCCCATTAAGGATCAAATCACACCAGGTACTGAACCATCAACACATTTGCTGTTGGCTTTGTGCACACATGGACTAGATACCATGGATCAGTCACAGTTGCTTATTCCTGAGGTGATGTAGTCACATATCAGAAATTAGAGTTTTGGTTTCTATTAAATGATCTAAAATTCAAGTTCTGTGCACAGTTCTTGAGATATAGCCCAACCAAATCAAGCTAGATCAGAGTGCTCTTTCTATACACCAGGTCCTTTCACTTGGACTCTTTCTAGCTTTCACTAGAGTCAGTTGCCTCACAAGTTACTGAGAGACAGACTTTTCCCAGGCAGCAGTATCAGGCATTACTTATCCCCCTCAGTATAACCCTCTCAGCCTGTTCTTGCTACAGAATACATATGGATATAGATAATATAGTAAGCAAGGCTCGTTGGAATAGTCAAACAGATAAAATGCACAAGTTACTGAATGAACAAAACATCTAAGATGGCACTTCTCCATACCTTGAATGGCACTCACTGTTCAGACCATAATATGATATTAGGTTTTATTCTTGGGTCTTTGAACTCCTGCCCACCCTTCACATCAGGGGAGTAAGAACTGAAAAACTTCACATTGGGTAGCCCCCTCTTTTTAATTTTTACCTCCTTAAATCTTCGGTTCTCATCTATTGGCAAAATCCATTTAAACAGAACTCACAAGTTAATGGTTAAACTTGTTGTTTGTAGTACCATTAATATAGGTCAAGCAGCACAATAGTTACAGCTGCTGAGAGGGAAGGTACATAAAGACACAGTAAGCAGTTCAGGACCTTATTACAACACGTCTATCAAATGCAGGGGTACAAACAATGTGCCTGATTCATCAAAAAGATAACTTCTGCTGACAGTACACACTGTTCCCTGGAGTCTCTTACGCATGGCTCAAAAATTAAAATTGGAAATGTAAACTACACAGACACATTCTTGCAAATGCGAGTATGTTTCAGCACAGTGAACATTTCTATGCAAAATACCAGATATAAGCACTGGGATGAATTCAGCTCTCATTTGCATCACTGAGGACTGAAGAAGTCAGCAACAGCTATAACTTTACTCTGCGTTTTCTCTCACATAGCAAAAGGAAGAATTTGTCCCACCAGGCCCAAGGACACACATTTTTCACTGTGGGATGCACATGTAAAATGCCTACAAGAGCGATTACCTTATGCTTTATTCACAAATGTTCAAAAGGACAGACCTCTATGCCTCAAAAAGTTAGCATTTCAGGAATACTGACAGTAAGTACTTTTTCAAAACTAATGGCATCTTAAAGCTTCACAACATGGATTACTTATCCTCAGCGCCAGTCATTCACTGTCTGCCAGTTCAAATAGACATCACTCCTGATTTGGCTCTCAAGCTCCCTGGCCAAGTTTTCCAAACTAAAGTAAATTCCCAGATACTCTGCTGGAACGAAAGCAGAAAGAATAGCCAGACCTCAAGACCGACAGTGTCTACCACTTGCGTCACAGAAGCCTTCTTCTTTGCAATTATTTGTATCATGATAACACATAGAAGCATCAATCAAGTTTGCAATGTGAAATGCATCCTTCACCTCCCCGCTCAACCCACCCCAGCAAAACCAAACATGGTAAAGCTAGTTTTTCTGACCACGCATTTTGAAAGTATGAATGGTGTTTCAAACAGTTTCTCCCTTTTAAATTGAAGTATTTCTAAAATTCTTTCGCCTCAGTCTAATCATTAGAAAACTTTATTCATGCCCAAGATCTAGCAACTGTAATTCCAAGAGGAGTAGTTTGACTATTGTTAATCTGAGGTGGAGGGTGAAATTGAATTAAGCAGGATATTTTACTATACATAACAAAATTCAGATCCAATACCAGAAAAACAAAAGTCATAGCAGGTTAAAGGGATAACGGACCCAAGGTTGGCTTTCAGACTTTTGTGCTTTTTCATAGGTAAAAATTGAAGACAGTTTTCTTCCATTTATCACACTGACCTAATATTTTGCATTTCTGTGGTACCTGTTATCTCTTATTTCACTGCACTTTATGAACCTTGGGCTAGATCTTCAGGAAGTGTGAATCAGCATAGCTCAATACTGACTTAACAAAACTCCTTTGAATCATACTACCTGAAGAGTGATTAACTGAAGTTGCACAGTCCTGTATACAGATATGGGACATATAACAACAACATGACCTAAAAATACACTATATCTCAGCTGTCACGCTACAAGTATTTTATGAGATAAAAACATCCTGTGGAATTACAATTTAGAATACCACTTAAAGCTCACCAAAAGTGTCCTACCTACTTCATGAATGTTGTAGACTATTATGCACGTCTCATCTGGGGTATTTTCCTGTAAAACAAATCATGACATACAATTAAAAATGCACTTTTGACACTTTTCAAATTAACTCCAGTGCATGTTATGTGTAGTACACATGACAGATCAACAGGCAAGTTTCCCTTCTCTTTGTACTCATGCTAGTAGGGCGGCCCTTCATAACAGCTTGAATCATAAAATAGTTCACTTCAACACAAATACCAGCATGACAAAGGTATTTTAATGTCTTTATCTTGACATTTTTTCTACTCCATTACAGGTCATCTCTAATAGCTTCATGTATTGCACCTCCCTCACTAGGATAAGACATGTTCGACTTTAGCACAGATGTACAGGAAACCCCACAACAGAATATTTCCTCCCTATGAACAGAGCTGAATCCTCTTTGTACAGAAAACAGCATTGCCTCACACTATTCTTTTTCTTTAAGATCAATAAAGATTTGTTTTAATTAATTTGATAGCTACAAAGAAGGAAGAATAAAGTAACACAAAGTCAAAAAACTTTCTGTCCAAGAAATATTAAGAGTCCATACAACATGATGTAATTGCTTGTAAGAACACGTGACCTGATGGGAGTAAGGCTGCTTCCTTAAGTACTGAAGGGGTCTGTCTGCCCAGTCATCCAGGAAGCACAAGGTGGAGTTCTTCCCTGCTTATTTCTAAGAGAAGGAAAGACCTTTGTCTTCTCCCACCCACCCACCACCATTTCACCCCGAGAATGTATCTGCTGAATTTCAGCTGATAACACTTGTTCTCATTTAAAATGGGGAAATAAATCCAGCAGAAACTGTAAGTAGCCAAAGCAGTTCTATCAGCCTCTCTAAAATGTTCTTTCTGATTTCGAAGATGTGTTATACTTCAGTGAATTTCCCCTTCTGTTATTGTGACTGTTCTTAGGATGGATACAACTAAAGCTGTTGATGTTGCTAAAGGACTTGGTAAAAGTTGATAAATGAGTACAATTCAGCAATTCTGCGATTCAGATGTACTTCCATTGGTTTAACCAGGATAACAATTCACTTGATTTCTACTAAAACGTCAATAGAAACACATCTGGCAATAATGCAATCGTAATTTAACATCACAACTTTGTAAAACCATAGACCATAATAAAACCATTAATATATGTAATGAAAACTAATCCCTTATAGTGATACTGTGTACCCACTTATGAAGGAAGTGGATGGTCCTGGAAATACAACACTTGCTGTGATGTGTAGGCTACATCAATGCTGCCTTATCTAAAGCCATGTTCACACTGCATGGGAAGGGCACCAAGTAGGCTCCATCTCTAAGTTATGTATTTTATTAAGGATTCTCCTCTTGCGTGGCATGCTTGATAAACCATTCTGAAGACTACAAACAGCAAATTCTCATTTACAACAATTGGTGGGACAATAGGGCATTTTTGCTTTGGAGTGACTCTAGGACTGAATCATATCATCACATTGATTCAAAATTCTCTAAATAGCTTGTCAGAACAATAGTATAAAAGCAACTGAGACTTAAAGAGAAGTACAAAGTACCATACATTGTAGACAGCTTTTAACATTGTGGGTGATGAAATCAAGTAAGATAGAGCAAGGATCACTTCATTCACTACCCAGCTACTTTGGTCTGTCTGCTTTAAAGATATTTTTTTTGTCTTCCATAAGCAGCAATCTGCACGCTTACAGGTCCAACCTGTGAAACTCTGACAGGTCTCAGAGTTCTCTCATGCATAGAGAGGTCTTATGTGCAAGGTTCAGGTTTCTTAGAGGTTTCAGCTTAACATGTCTAACTTGTGTTCTCCAGTCAGCTCAAAAATAGTTTGGCAAAATTGAAAACATAGCTGCAGAAATTCTGGGATGCTTAGATTTTGGGCAGGTTGGTCAAACTGTAGTATACTGAAGTAGGATCATAGTTGTTTTTATAGCAGTCAAGGTATAGAAGAGGTTTCACAGATAAGATATGATACCTTCTTGTAAAGATTGTATAGAACTCAGCCTAACAGACCCCTTCCAGATATGATAAATGTGTATTCACTTCTGATGTTATCACCACAGTTACCTCCCATGTATGATGCAGTTAGGCTTCAACTCAGACAGCCATGTCAATATGTCTTTCTCAACAACCTTTTGCAATAGGATCAGGATTAGCTTCAAATCCCACAAGAATCTGTTATAAAGACCCAGAGCTAAAACTTTTTGGCATTTGCTGTGACATTTGTGGTTTTTTGAGTTTTGGGTTTCTTTGTTTCTTGGATTGTTGGTGGTTTGGTTTTGGTTTGATGTTTGGTTTTTTAAGTTTGTTTGTTGGTTGGTTTTTTGGTGTGTGGTTTTTTTTGTTGTTTTTTAACAGAATGGTGCCTTTTTATATGTCAGACCCACTGAGGCTATAGCTTCAAACTGTTCTGCTCAAAGAAAGCTCCCTGAAAAACAGGTTTTCTTTGTGCAGCTGCTGTCAGCATAGACCAGATCAGAAATGGGGTCTCAACAGCCCCCAGCATCCAGCGTAGTCAGGGGGACTTGGGAAACAAAACAATATTGTAGATAGCAGCTTTCCAGCAGAACAGATCCAAATGCCATGCTGCAATTGAGGCAGACACTATCAAAAGATGTGGAAAAACATAGTACAAGCTCAAAGGTTAAAGGCAATCCTTATTCTTCCAAAGACTACAGTGCAAGAGTATAGTCTTAGGTTACTAGTGTTGCCTGCTATTTTAGTGCTGCATATATAGAATATTTACTGCACCCCTTTTTTATATAAAGGAATTCTTTCCAGTAACAACAGCAATGCTATTACTGCAGCAGGTCAGAAGCTTAACTTGGGAACATCCTCAACATCTGCATTTCAGAAGATTCACAGTGCAGGTGCCAAGATAAGATTTCAGATATATATGGGGAACCACAGCCAAAGTCCACAACAGAAGATAGTGAAGGACCAGCCAAAGAGAGAAAAGTGAGATGTGAAGTCAAAGGGAGGGGGAATTGGATCAGACAGTAACAGAATGAAGAAGCAAGAGATAAAAAAGTTTGTGCTTGAAGTAACAAAATGCGCTTTTATTCATGTTGTGGAAACATTTTAAGCTACAACAATTTCACTTGAATTCTGCTAGTTTAAGTCTGCTGATACTATAGGAGAAATGATACAGAAATGGTTGATTTCATGCCAAAATCCTGAAGTCTGTTGCAAAATCGCAGATCATTTTCCAAATTTTTGAAACTTCAAAACAATAAAGTCTCAGCTCTTGTCCCTTCCCAACATTTTATGTAACTACAGTGTCAGTGGTTTGACTAAAGCAGCTCTGACGAGGATAAGTTGGTGTGACCTAGAATTCTTTCCCTTTTTATAAAGAAAACGATAGAGCTGGTTGGACTCTCCACCAGCTGAAGTCAGTGTCTCTACATTTGTCTGAACACTGATCTTGAGTCAGAAAAGACTTCCACCCCATTCCATCCCTCTTCTGTCACTCGTTTTTCATTGTCTCAGTGTTCTTTGGGTAAATAATTGACCCAGTACATTTGTTTATTTTGAGCTTAATGGATGTTTGCTCCAAGACTGAAAATCCTCACCAAATTGTGTATGTTTTATAGTTTGTGAAACTGATACCTTAATAAGAGAGTTCTATAAAGCTTCTTGGGATATAAGGTAAGGGTCCAGGGAAGGCAAGAAGACACCTCTTTACAGCAAATAGGGGAAATCCTACCCTCGCTATCAGATTCAGAATTTGCCACACTGTTAATATGAAATGAAAAATCAATAGTTATTGTTCAGTCATTACATCCCATAAACTGATACATGGGTGTCAAACATGGCAGTGAGTTAATAGTAACAAGGCACAGGGGTTATTTTTTCAGCAACAGGCTTACGCTGCATGTTAAAACACCCTTGCCCTAACTTCTCACCAAGATAACCACTCTCTACCCTCTCAAGGAAATAGTGAGCAGCTGAAAAGGGCTGCTGTGCCCCCACACAGCAACTACACAGTTTGGAGCTGGGGCAACCTTTTCACAAGCAAGATCTTATGAAGGTCAGGGACAAAGGAGCAGAACAGAGCTGCTATCTTTAAGGACAGTTTCCATAGAGCAAAAGATCTCTCAATCCCCAGGTGTAAGAAATCAGGAAAGGAAGGCAAGAGGTTGGCATGGCTGGGTCAACTGGTCAAACTAAACAGAGAAAAAAATGCACAAGCAGTGGAAGGGACAGGTATCCTGGGAAGATTATAGGGATGCTGCCCAGTTGTGTAGGATTGGGGTCAGCAAGGCTAAGGGGCAGCTGGAGCTGAACTTGGCAAGAGACACAAATAAGGACTTCTACAGGTATGTAAGCACACTCCCCCTGATGAGCTTACAAGACTGGCAAACTGGTAACAACAGACAAGAAGTCTGAGGTACTTAACTTTTTTGCCTCAGTCTTCACTGGCAACCTCTCTTCCCATACCTCTTAAGTGGTTAGACCATAAGACAGGGACTGGGGCAATAAAGTCCCTCCCACTGTAAGAGAAGATCAGGTTTGTGACCACCTGAGGAATCTAAACACAGAGAAGCCTATGGGACCTGATGAGATGCATCCCAGAGTCTCAAGGCTGATGTAGTTTCCAAGGCATTCTCTTTATTTGCAAAGTCATGGCAGAAGGGTAAAGTTCCCAGTGACTAGAAAAAGTGAAGCATTGCACACATTTTTTAAATGGGTAGAAAGGAGGGTCCTGGGAACTACTGACCTGTCAGTACCTCTGTGCCCCAGACAGATCATAGAACAGATCCTCATAGAGGCTTTTCTATGACATCAGTGGACAAGGGAAGAGCTAATGATGTCACCTATCTGGACTTCGGTAAAGCCTTTGACATAGTTCCCAACCACATCCTTCTCTCTGAATTAGAGAGATATTGATTTGATGATGAACTGTTCTGTGGATGAGGAATTGTTTGGATGGTCACATCCAGAAAGTACTGGTGAACAGCTCAGTGTCCAAATTGGTAACAATTGGTGTCCCTCACAGGTCTGTATTTGGATCAGTACTGCTCAGTATCTTCATCAATGACATAGACAGTTGAATTGAGTGCACCCTCAGCATGTTTGCAGGCAGCATCAAGCTGAGTCAATACACCTGAGAGATAGGATGCCATTCAGAGGGACCTAGACAAGTGGGCCTGTGTGAACTTCATGAGGTTCAACAAGGCCAAATGCAAGGACCTGCACCTGAGGCAGGGCAATCCTGGGTATCAATACATGCTGCAGGATGAAGGGATTGAGAGCAGCCCTACTGAGAAGGTGGATGAAAAGATAGACATGAACCAACAATACGATCTCACAGCCCAGAAAGCCAACTGTATCCCAGACTGCATCAAAAAAAAGCACAGCCAGCAGGTTGAAGGAGGGGATTCTGACCCTTTACTCTGCTCCAGTGAGACTCCACTTGGACTACTGCGTCCAGTTCTAGAGCCCTCACTACTGGAAAGACACAGACCTGTTGAAGTGGACCCAGAAGAGGGTGACAAAAATTACTAGAGGGAGAGAACATCTCTCCTATGAGAACAGGCTGAGAGAGCTGGGGTGGTTCAGCCTGGAAACAAGAAGGCTCCTGGGAGACCTTTCAGTACTTTCAGAGAATTTATAAGAAAGATGGAGACAAAATTTTTTGCAGACCCTGTTGTGATAGGACAAGGGGCAACATTTTTAAACTAGAAGAAGGCGGCTTTAGACTAGATACAAGGAAAAAAAGTGTTTACGATGAGAGTGGTGAAGCACTGGAACAGGCCTCCTAAAGAGGTTGTAGATGTTCCATCCCTGGAAACTCAAGGTCAGGTTGGACAGAGCTCTGAGCAACTTGATCTTGTTGAAGAAGTCCCTGGTCATTGCAGAAGGGTTGGACTAGATGACTTCTATACATCCCTTCCCACCCAAACTATTCTACAATTCTAAGCTCAGTGGTGTCCAGACACCAAAAAAGGAAAGAGCATGTTCTTCTTAGTGGTCTCTCATTGTGTGCTATATGAGCAAATTTCTTCCCACTTTATAAAAGAAAAAAATCAAAAACTATGTATCTATAGGGAGAATCCCAAAATAAAGAGAATGCTGTTTGAAAAGCCTTCACATTCTAACTGAAAAGCACATGTAAGTCACCAGCAAGTTCCTATGCTTCATTATAGAATTAGTTATTACCTATTTTTTGAAAGATGAGGAGAGCACCTGCAGAAGATGTCAGGAAACAGAAAGAGCCAGCTGCACCCCAAGAGGAGGTAAACTTGGAGGTAAGGGCAGCAACAGCATAGACTCAGTATTGAACTCACCAACAGAGTGCAGTCCTGTGGCTGGGCATGTAGAGCTACGGCAAGTCTTACCAATACTCCAGCAGTCATTGGTAAAAGCAATAAAAGCAGCCAGGTCTGACATCAATCCAGAAAATCCAAAAAATAACTTAGGAACCAGTCCCCATCCAGCACAGCTTAGGGGAGAAGCTGAGTCTTCAGCTGGAGCTTAAGTGAGCCTGTAGCCTAGTAGGGGAGGAGCAAGGGAGTAGGGGCCCAGGTGAAGCTGGTCAGGGCCTATTAAGGCCTATTAATGACCTCCTGGCCCTGTCAAAAACTATGGTTTTTTTAATCATCCTACTATTGCTCTATTACATACCTCTTACTGCTCATACATATGTATAAATTTGCAATACAGGATTTTCTAGAGGTCATGATTAGGTCTCCATCTTAATTGCACACACTGTTGTCTGGACCACTGAAAAGCATTTCAGCCTAATGGGAGGGTAGGCAGTGACCAGAGGAAAGGAAAAGGAACAGTTTGAGGATGAGAATAATGTGAGTTTACAGTTAAAAAGGGTACATGAACATCTTTTCATATTTCCTGGTGTGGCAGAAGTATCCAGAAGCCCTAGTCTGAGATGAAGAACTTGGTCTAGGCACTACACAAACAGAATGGCTGAATAGGAGCTAAAGATTTGCATGCCATTGCAGATGCATTAACAGATTGGTAAAAGCTGCTCCCTGAAAGCCAGGATTCTTTAGAAATCCCAGGTGCTCCTGCTTTCTCCAGAAATATAGGCACCCAAATTCAAGTTTCATCTGCATTTTTTACTGTGGTCTAAGCATATAAAATAAAATAAGTGTACTTTCTAACAAACTGTGGAGACATTGTATAAAAAATATATAAAAATATTAATTAATATGTTATATTAATCTATTATTCATGTAACTGCACTAGGGAGATCATATTCTTGAAAGAATCAAGCATTTCTCAGATCTTAAGTCTATTTGTCCTGTTTTTTAAGAACTGCAATATTTACCAAGTGTAGTGCCTAGATGACTTGGAAGACAATGGAAAAAAAAAGTCTTTCTTTAGTACTATATACGCTTACGAAATATATCCATTGGACAGAATATATACGGTATTTTGTTACAAACCTTACATCTAAAGTAGTTATTGTTCAGATTTCAGCATATGCCTCTGAAAAACAACAGCCTTAAATTTTAAAATGCCACAAGAAAGACTAGCGTTCTGTTTAATTATTAGTTCCATAAACCAGAGCAATATTTACCTGCCTATAACACAACTTAGGAAAATCCACTTATCTCTCCTGCCAGGTGCTACATTTCTCACAGTTATTAAAATGATCAGAAATCCTTATTTCTGAATGACCTTTACCCCACTTTTCTCTCCTGTCCAGTGCCCTTCCTAGTGCAAGTCAGCTTTGAAATTGCAACAAATTCTGCATTTGCTCATTGTGAAGACAGAAAGAAGTGGAATCAGTTCTCTGCACCATATCTGACCCATCACTCGAGCACTAAACCCTGATTCTTCTGCCCTCCAGGTGGAAGACGGTCCATTGGGTGAGCATTACACACTGTTCTGCAGTTCATCAGCCACCACCTGATTCAATAAATGAGTTTCAGTAAGAAGACTCCCTCTACTTAGACATGAAATGCCACTCTGAACAGCTTTCTTTTGCCAGTCTTTCACCTTCCGTGAGCATTCAGCTTGTGCTTGAAATGGTGTCAAGCAAAGCCAGTTGGTGTGCAGTCTAGGACATATGCAGCCTCCTTCAGGGGTAGAAATTAGTCAGAAATTCATCAGAGCACTCAAAGTTTTTCAGGATTTAGTTTCCTGAGGTAGGACTTGGTATTTCCATCCTGCCTTAAGCTAAGGTATTGGAGGTTTTTTGGTTGAGGGGCAGGAATGGAAACTGTCATCCCTGCACATATGTATGTATGCTGAAAAAACAGATAATCAAGGTACCAAATTCAAAAGCTTTTAAGTTCCACTTCAGATCCACTTTAAGACTCTTAATCCTCTCTTTCTCTTCTTCTCCTTCCAAAATATATTCCTGATATTTTATTAATAGTGTACTAAGAAGAAACTGTTTTCTCCTTCTGAGTGCTATGTGAGATGATAGATGAGTTCACAACACCTGTTACTGCTATATATGTGGAAGTAATTTCCCCCTGCCTGTTTCACAGAAATCTGTTCTTTTCTCACAAAGTCAAACACTCTGCTCCTATTTCTAGTAAATATCTCCTAGATAAGCTTTGAAAAGGTTCCATGAGTAACTAATTAATATAATTTCTCTTCATACACCAATAAGTTAGGTTATTGAAGAAAAGGAGGCATTCAAGAAATTAAAATTGAAGCTGATTACATAGATAGATGGACGGGCAGATAAAACTTGCCTAGATAGCTCTTCTCACACCAAGTTTTCTTCCTCCAACACAGAGAGCTAGCACTAAAACTGTGTCCCACCAAAGCTCCTGCTACTCCTTTAGATAAGGCCAAAACAGGACTTCTGTGATACACAGCTGTATGCTTCCTTTTGCATGGAATTGAATTTTCTTCCTAAGAAGTCCTGAAGGTTTTCTGCTTGCTCATTTTACCTAAGAAAGTACTTACCAATGTCTGCATTTACCTCCACTTCTCAATATTAATTTATTAGCAGAAATATTCACCATAATTATTAGGGAAAAGTCACAGGAAACAATTTTATAATTCCTACAAATCATTATTCATCTCCAAATATGGTTTCTATTAAGTTATGGTCATCCAAAGGGAGAACAGAAACATATGAAAGACTAAAATATTCTGATAAATGTAACCAGGGAAATTAATTTGCATTTTAAACACCCACAAGGAACTTTACCGTACTTCTGCTCACCAGAGTTGCATTTGAATATGCTGAAAATCATGAGTAAGGAGTAGCATATACTGAAATGTATTTTAATGCCATTACATTCTATAACTGAGGTGATAAATGTAACATGTAAAATATATATATGTAAGAAAACAAAACTAACAAGATATCTAACGGTGCGGCCATTCTGTAAGACTAAATGGGAGTTGAGAATCAATTGATGGAAATAATAAATTAGAATTTTACATTTCAGTAGAGTGTAATTACTTCACTGAAAAAACCAAAAGGTGAAGATCGCCAGATATATCATATTCTCATAATTTCTTTTACAGAACTACTGGGGGAAAGTCATAAAACTGTATTTTTAATGTCTTGGTTTTGCACATGTAAAATAATATAAAATTTATGAAGGTGGAGAAAATACACTGAAGCATCCAAAAGAATTTTAAATGTCTGTGATAGATCAGGAGGAATATTGGAATGACTGAAATGAAAAAAAAAGTTTTAAAAGACTGATTTCCAGATAAAAGAACAGAGTTTGTAAATCTCTTTCCACCTAAGCAAACCTCCAGCTGGAGCCAACTAGACTACTCTCAGGAGCAGACAGCTCATAGCTGGTAGGCTCCATGCCAGGGCCAATGCCACGTTTGCCCTGGACTTTCAGTAAAACAAGGATCATGTTCCTCAATTGATGTGTGCTGTGCTGAACATTTACCCTTTTTGAGATGCATTGATATTAAAGGCGACAATACCTTGAGATACCTTAAAAAGACAGCAAGGACCATACTGGATTAAGAAGTGCAACATCTAAAATGTTACAGGAAAATTAGAAAATCCTGGCTGACCTCACTAACTTGACACCAACATATAAAAGTAATGGATTAAAACTCTTTAAAAAGGTCACTAATCATTCATCAGTCCATTTCCAGAGCTTATTTTTAATATCCTTACATGCCCAAATGAAATGCCACTTGTGAAAATGCCCATGAGAGGAGAAACTCCTTTTGATTCCATTTTCTTATGTTAAACAGTTGCAAAATAATGTGATGTGCAAGAGTCAAATGAAGGATTGTTGCCAAGCTTTTGAAATCAGGTACACTTTCTTTGAGGGACAAACAAGGGACAATTTCATCATACAAGAACTGGCAAAAAAAAAAAAAAAAAAAAAAAAAGACACAAACCCTAAATGTTTTTCAATTAATTATCATCCTGAGAGACCTGAAACAGAAAAGCATGTATGAAATAATAAAATCATTTTTCAAAAGCCTTGTCTCACCCTCTCAGGATGAAAAGAGGAAAAAAAAAAAAAAAGGGGGGGGGGGGGGGTGTCACTGAAAAACACTAAGATGCAAAATGAGTTTATGATGCTTCAACCACAGTTAGGAACAGCTGCTCCCAGTCAACTCAGTGACTGCTTTACCAGGGACTTCCATGTAAAAACCTATTTTTCAATAGGTTCAAAATTCCCAATAAGCAAAGTGTTCAGCCATAAACTCAGGTACTTGGCTTCAGTGGTACAACAGATATGCCTCAATACACACACACTCAGGTACTTTTTTCAGCTGGGACCCAAACGTATCACCACTAAACATATAGAGCTGCTGGATCACAGGCTGATGTCGATTGTCCTGTAGTTTCCCCTCTGAGTTCCTTATCCCCCGCTGGACTAGGTATAAAGAACGGCAAAGAAAGTCTTTCTGGTTATGCACCTGGCATACATTCCTCTATCCATGGAGACAAAGTATCAGAAAGGAAAAAAGAGCATTTTTCAGTGACCCTGACATTTGATACTGATGCAAAAAAGGAAAGGAATGATAGCGTTTGAAGCCAAAAGCATGAAGTTTCTTTATATTTCCTATGATTTAGTACCTCTCTCCCCCACATACGGCAGATTCCTTTATAAAGACTCTTGTATATGGGCCAAGGGTGCTCCAGCAATGTCTCTGATGACACAGTGGAAAGTTTCTGATCGCAGTATCATTTGCAGCATTTCTCATTTATTTTATATCCAGACCCCAAAGAAGTGCTTTTTCTGATGGAATAAATTATTGTTTTCATTTTTTATTAATAGAATTGAAAATCTATTTAATGACCAAATGAATTATAATAGACAATCAGATTTTTTGGGTTTGTACGAAATCTGTTGTAAAAGCTGGCTTCCACTTTTCACTCAGTCTAAACAGATAAAAACATCAGTGACCCTGAAAAAATACACATATTATCTGTTCGACTAGACTTGTAATTTTTTTTTCCTGTAATAAATAGGAAGATATATTCACACAGCATGTTTTGCTTTTAAAGCATTTAATACACATTGCAAGCCAATTAATATTCATAGCATTGCCGTGAGGCAGCTTGATACAGTTTGCTCACCTTAAAAATATCATTGCAAATATAAAAAAGAGGAAGAGAAACCCAATTTCTGGAAGTGGTTGGTGCACAAGTCTATATGATTTTACTTGCTGCATCTACCATAGGCAAAATGAGTATTTGTGATTGTGACTTAATTGGGTGAACAAATGTCTGATTTATACACTCCAGCATGGTAAATAAAGCATACAAAATGCACATGCAGTTCTCTAATAAGAATTTGGAAAATCAGGCCTTCCCTCTACAGCCTGCCATCCTTGCCACGAGAGGCTCTACAGGAGGGCAGTACTGCACAGACCAAGTGATAATTCAGGGTTCCTGACTGGAAGGTCCAAGTCGCTGCAGTTTGCCATATCAACCCCATTTTCAGACCTCCTCTCTAGCTCTCATTCTGGGAGAAGCCTGCCAAGCAGTTCAGTTTGAGCATGAACTAACCTGTCTGCCACTTTATCATCAAAGTCTAACCATCATGACAAAGTATATAAAAGAGTGTATGCTGTTTTACAGCCCTCTGCAAATTTAAAGAGAAAAAACTCCCGCTGACTTCAAGAGGCTTCAGATCTAGCCCACAGTGGAATAACTGCTCTCTATTTTTCAAGAGACTTGATATATCAAATATCATCTGATTATTCAGGCTTGAGTCTGATCTCACAAAGTGTATGCAGACCTAATCTATTGGGCTACAGCTGCAAAGGCTGCCGGTGGCACTGCAGTGCGAGGAGAAGCCACACTGTGCTCAGGTTGCTGTAGATGCAACACGGTGTCACCCAGGGAGACAACATGCTCCTGAGTTTCCTCTGGTGGGTGTGAAAGCAGAACCTGACCCGCTCCCGGCTGGGCTGAAAAATCACCACGTCATCTACACAGCTGCCCACCTTTATAATAATTATTTGCAGCAAAACACTTGACAGCCATTTGACATCCTGTGAGTAGATACTATACCTCACAGCCCTAGAGGTGAGCACATCATAATCCTGGGATATCAATGTTTAACCATGCTGTAAAGCTATTTACTGAGAAAGTAGTGAATGCTTTCAATTTAATGGCTACAACCTGGAGCTGGTCTCCAGCCTGAGGGTTGGGGCAATAAAATGGTTTTGTGTGACAAACCACCGGCAGAGATTTGCTGGTGGTATTGCTTAGAGTATAGAATCCCCAGCACATTCAGAAGCCTCCTTTAAGGAATTAATGCTTGCTTGTTTTGCCATCCAAAGAATGTTTACAGAAGCCAAAACAACCATGCTTGCTGTCCACTGTGCAAAGAGGTGATGACATCAAGAAGACAGGTCACCAGTCTGAGTTTATAGTCATTACACTTACGTTGGTATGGCTTCTCATCCACTCAGTATGATCTTATGACCCCACAACTTTACAACCTTCCACTCTCTGGGCTTCATAGCACTTCTCCACTCCAGGTTAATCATTTCTCTGCCATTATCTGCCAAGAGTTCTTATCTCTTTTGCTGTCACTTTATAACAGGGTCCTCTTATCAAGCTGTACAAAATCACGTGACAGTGCCTGACCTATCACAGGTTCCAATTCTTCTGATTAGAGACTATCATGAAATGGGATACATGGTTTACAGCAGGTCACTAATGCTGGAAAAAGTACAGAGTCCACTCAAAGACATGCTTGTTACTTTCTGAATTCTTGGATAACTTTTTTTGTTGTTCATCACGCCGACTTTCACTGAAGGTTATTATAGCCTGGGTCTCAAGGCCAGAAAAGTTTACAGGCTGCACCTCTTCTGTGCTCAATGCTGTACACCTTGCACCCAAGGGAACCATATATTTACACCTAATAATGTCTTCTGGTTCCCACCCAGCCATCATACAGGAATCTATAAAACATGGACTTACATCAGTTGGTAAGTAACAGTTTTCTATGTATTTTGAAAATGCTGCATAAATATATTAGTCTTGGGGTTATCCAAACTGAAAAAAAAAAATCATTACAATTGGGCAAGCCAACAAAACTGATTAATTTGCACATGTATTTAGGCAAAAAAAAGAACTTTATGATACAATGTAAAAATGTAAGAAAACTGCTAATGATTCAGTAAATAACACTTTTCTCCAGAGATAGTGATTATCAAATATATAATCAGATAATTGATGATATCTTTATCTATTGCAATTGCTGGTAACTGTGAAATTGTGAGGTGTGTGCATGTATAAACATTTACAAAAACTGAATTTAAATTGCTTCTGGCCTGACTATTCTTGTTGAAGAAAATCTCAGAAATGTTTTTAGTTCTTTTCTGTGATACACGTGCCAAATACAGATTGTTTTTATAGCTAAAAATGTGGATATATTTTGTGGATATATCAATGGGGGTGGGCTGGATAGCAGAAGACTGCAGATAGCAGAAGATAGCAGAAGTCGGTTTTAAGACTTCAGAGCTGCGAAGAAGTGGGTATTTTCAGTAGCATATGGAAAAAGTACCCACTCCCCATCAGAAAGCTGGCCGGGGCAGGTTGCTCTGGCTTGCAGGCAGGAGGGGCATTGCCTGTGGTAGGTGCCACAGCATGAGGGCTGTGGTGGCTGTGGCCAAGGAGCCCCAGCAGGTGCCTCTCGCCGCCACCTCCCTGTCCTTCTCCTTGCACTTCCTATCTCAGATCATTCTGCCTCTCAGCACCTGCCGAGAGTGAGGTGCTTTTCCTTTGGCAGGACGATAGCATCCCCTGCCCTGTCAGCCTGTGCCAGGGCTGAGCAGGACTGGAGAAGGCTTGCCGAGGTAAACCTCTCCTTTGTGTAGCAGAAAGCTCCTCACAAGCCCAGCAGCTCTGCAGGTTCCACAGCACAGCCCAGGGTTTTGCAAGGCTGTGCAAGGCTCCTGCTTCAGCACAGCAGTTTATGGCAAGGATGAAAGAAGGAAGATTTGGGTGGCGTGTGGGAACCAAGGCTCGCTCTCCGCCTCTTGCCCCCAAAGTGCGTCATGACATGGCAGGTGAGGGGCTTGGCCTGATGCTGGGTGTGATATGGGCACCTCGCCATCAAGGAAAGCTTTGGGACTGTGGGGATGGAGGGTGCAGCAACAGCTGCAGGAAATACCCACAAACATAGATGAAACCTGATCTTGATCTCCTGGGTGGAGCTTCTGCTTCTCTGCACGGGAAATGAAGAGTGTCCACGGGAAGGTCTCACACCTCAGACCCATCTGTGTCCCAGGCAGCTGGCCCCAGGGTCTCCCCTCTCTCCTGCTGTACACCTCCCACACGAGAAGGTGCCAAACACTGTAGCAAGGCTTGCTGGGCTGCAAAAGGATGGTTGGAGGATTAATGCCCCATGGATCACACTACCAGGCCCGTGACCACCTGCCTCCCAAACAGCTGTGCCTGGTGCCATCCCCGCTCCAGAGTGAGCTCCTGGTGCCTCTCCTCAGGAGGAGCTGTGTGGTCCCTGTGGCAGTGTTGTCAGGGTATCCCAGCCACAACAGCCAGAGGGCACAGGGCTACTGGCTGTGACCTGGGTCAGGCCATACCTGGGACAGGAGGGCTGAACCCAGTAAAGCTGCAGAGAATTTAAAGCATGAGACCCTCTGGTACTTCTCTACAGGTGCGTGGTGCTCCTCCACACACCTCTGCCCCCAGAAACACATGGAAAAGTGAGGTGAATCCAACTTCCCAGCTGGTCCTGGCTGTCTTGGGCTTTGCTCTGACTTTTACTCTTTCTGGCTGCCAGGGAGGGAAAGGTGTTGGAGGAGCCTCTGGTCCCCTCTCCTCAGACTTCAGCATGGGATAGTAAAATAATAATATACCTCATGTATCTGAAGAGCGGTCACTCAAATAAGGGTGAAAAGGTACAACCCAAGGGGACGGGAAAATAAGACATTTATCTGTCATATTTAGAGAAACTAAGTGACATTTTCATGCTTTCCAAAAAAGCTGGCAGGTCTGGGTTCCCTAAATCATTTGGATATGAGAAACAGGGTGATGGGAGACATAGTTAGCAGAGCATTCTTGTTACCATACCTCAAAAATGCATTTATACATGTTCTGTATTACAGATATACCAGGACAGGATTGCAAAGCATGGCCCAGAAAAAGCAGGTCTAAATCCTGTAAAGCTCTTCAAAATCCTGTGTGCTCTGGATCAGGAGGAGTATTCTGACACTGGGCAGTCAGAGCCCATGGTGGCAGCCCTGAAAAGCACCTAACTCAGCATTGTAAACTGATTACCATGTACCTGTAAGGGTTAACGTAACCAGCACCACTCTGTGGGCCTCTGCTGGAGGTGGGGAAACCAAATTAGAAGGAGCTGGATTCTGTTCTTATTCGAACAGTATTATTTGGACACTCATTTGGACAGTAATTCTTTGGAAGAAAAAGCTCTCCTCCCAGGGTGCAAGTACAATCAGCAGCAGGGCCAACTTCTCTTAAAAGTAAATCCTATCCCTGGACTTTCAATTTTGTCCAGTCCTTCCCGGTGCCTCCTTCATTTTTTCCTTTCTAGGCTTGTGAGGACATCCCTGCCACAGCCTCTGCACCACCAGACCAGCCCCTCAGGCCAAGGGCACTTGCTTGCTTCCCAGGGCAGCAACTGAGAGGTGCCTGGAGCTAGAGCGTGAATAGGCACTATGCATTGTTGACACCTGCTTTTAGGTTTACAATCACATAGTCAAAAAGGCATCTGGAATTCATAAAATATTAATTATACATCCTATCTTCCAGATGAAGAACATTGTATGGACTTACAAAAATTTTTAAAGAAGTGACATGACTTTTTTCTTCTATCAGATTCAGATTAGATACTAGAAAGAAATTCTTTACCGTGAAGATGGTGAGACATTGAAAAAGATTGCCCAGAGCAGCTGTGGATGCCTCATCACTGGAAATGTTCAAGACCAGGCTGGATGGGGCTTTGAGCAACCTGGTCTAGTGGGAGGTGTCCCTGCCCATGGCAGCGGGGGTTGGAACTTGATGATTTTTAAGGTCCCTTCCAACTCTAGGCATTCTATGATTCTATGAATCTATGACTAGTTTTATTTTCCCTCTAATCAGTCTCTCGTCTTAGTGTCATCATGGACACAATGCAATTTTTGTAAGCATTAGCTATGATTATTTAAGAGAAATAACTGTTTCATTAACTTGAAAAAATGGTTATATAAGAGGAAAAATAATCTACTTGTGGCTTCTTAGTGTGCAATTTTTCAGCTTGTCTAATGTTTACTGACGTCCTAATTTCAACGTATGTCCTCAGGCAGTTTATAGTATTATAATTAGTGTATATATAATGAAATTTCATATGGTTGACGAAGAGAGCAAATATTATCTTTAAAAGTTTGGATTAGGATTTTGGCTAGCAATAATACAGGTAAAGCTTCCACAGAAGCAAACAGGGCTGTGTGAGGACTGCAAGATATGAGCCATAGGTGATTTTTTTTGTAACAGTGAACTTTTGCTGTTATTCTTTACTTTTATACATTTTCTTCCCATTAGATACTTTTCCTGTCATTACACTGCAAATGAGCTATTTACAAATGGGGCAGTATTTACATTTACATACGATTTTTTTCCAGAGAGTCTGATTTTTAAATACCCAAATACATGAGGCAAAGTGACAATGATGATGCCTGTGGTCTCCTGAGGGAAACCTCCAGTGCTGACAAAACGCCTCTAGCCACTCGTCCGTGCGGGTAACTTAAAGGTCAGCTCTCAGACTTGTCTTTATACAGAGTGAAAGAGAATTATCTCACAAGTAGGACTTGCATTTGGCTGCATTGTGGGGAAAACCATTACAACTTCTCCCAGCAGATTATTATTAATGTCTAGAATTTACTCACGAGTACGCTATATGTATTACATAGATACGCAACTTTATATATTAATATATATTAATAACTTTTTTTATACAATGAACAGACATGCACATGGACACAATCCTTATCAAGATTTCTCAGTTTAAACTATGCCTAGTTTATCTTCTCATGGTGTGTGTTATGATTCTGTGCTTAGGTGTGGAGAAATCTTATATAAGAGATATACATTTTCTTCATGATAAAGATCATCTATTAAATGATTTTTAAATAAAGTTTTCCAAGCTTCAAAACATAATTATTGGGGGTGGGGGGAGGATAGGGAGGAGGAGAAAAGCAGACCTAAAACATCTCTTTTTTTCCACCAACAGATCAAGGTCAGTTGCCTCAGCAAAAGACATTTCATTTTTAAGCCTGTCTGTGCAGGATAGAAATCAATTCTCTCTTATGATACAGAGAGCAGGGCGCAGCCCTGACGGGAGCCTTGCTTCATACACAAATATATTTGGAGTTCTGTTTCCGGACCGAGCTCCAGCTTTTTTAACCAGATATTTCACTCTCGGCTCCTAAAGGGCAGCATAGAAACAAAAGAGGCTCATCAGAACAGTCGATCATTATTAGTGTTGGGAAGGGGCGGTGGGTTCGCGGCGGAGGAGGGGCAGGGCCGGGACCGTCCGCAACGTCCCTTCGGACCGTCCCGGCGACGGCTGCCGCCCGCCCCGCACCCCGCAGCACCGCGCCGGGCAGCGGCTCCGCTTCTGGGCGGGCGGGGGCGGAGAGGAGCCCCCGCTTTGGGATTCACCTCCTCGCCTCCTGTTAGGGAGAAGCAGCCGCCACCCCCGCAGCGGGCAGGAGCGATCAGAGCGAGCGTGTTTCCCCGCCGCACCGTTAGCGGCAACAGGTCTAAGCAGCGCCGGACCAGAAGGCGGTTTCCCTACTGAAGTCAAGTAATTTACGAAAAAAAAAGAAAATAATCTAGCAGGATTCCCGCTTGCAAAACTGGATCTCATACAGGTCCTAAAGCATAAAGGCTTCCCCACTGCCCGGAGCGCCCCGGGTTTCGCACACGCCCCCCATCGCCGGGGGCTTTAACCCTTCCGCGCCTTCCCGTTTGTCCAGCAGAATCTCAGTCGGCAAGGCGAGATTCTCAGTCGCAAGAAGAAACGGGCCGAGCGCCCGCACCCACACGCGTAACCGCCTCTCGGGCGGGCAGCCCCGCGGGGGGCCGGGGTGCTCGGCGGTGCCCTGCGCCCCGGGGCGGGCCGGCGGGAGCAGACGGCGGGAGGAGGAGGCGAAGCGTTACGACACCCCGCCGGTGACTCACTCAGCAATAAAAGAAAGGCGACGGCGGAGGTGCTTTACCACCCGCTTGGCCCGGCGCGCTTCTCGCCCCGGAGTCTCCGGCCGTTTCGCCCGGCGCCGCTGCCCGGCGTTCCTAAGGCAGCAGAGCGTCCCGGCGAGCAGCAGTGAGCTCGGCCGGGCTTTAAAAATAGCTTCTCGGTCAATAATTGACTGTTTGGAAATGGTCCTCTGTGTCGGGCCGGAGAGGATCGACATCTCCGTAAGGCAACAGTGAATGATTCGCAGCAGGGGAAAAAAAAAAAAAAAAAAAAAAAAAAAAGGCAATAGGCTTTGGAAAGCGATCCTCTGTGGTGTGTGTTTTACTACAGAAAGTGTTACAGCCTGACGCACCCACTGTTTCACTCACGGTGGATCAAAAACAGACACAGGAGGGAAAATGTATATTTGTGTGTTTGGGGTTTCTTTGGAGTTTTGTTGTTTGGGTTTTTTTCAGTTCTCTAGAGGGTACAATTTACTTTCTAAAGCCCGAGTTGGAGGCAGTAACAGCCTCCGCTCCAATTAATCCCTAGGAATTAAAAGCAGTATTTCCTCGGCAAAGTGATGAGAGGAGTCCATTGGCTACGGGATTTGGAAGGTTTCGAGGTACTGTAGGGGTGATCCGGTTATGACAAGGAGCAGAGGGGGGATGACATGAGGTGAAGAGAAGAAGGGAAGAAATAAAGAGAGGAAGAGAAGAGAAGAGAAGAGAAGAGAAGAGAAGAGAAGAGAAGAGAAGAGAAGAGAAGAGAAGAGAAGAGAAGAGAAGAGAAGAGAAGAGAAGAGGAAGAAAAAGAGTAGATCAGAGCCTTATTGGACCACTTTTCCTGGTGTAAACAGTCTCGTAAAGTTGGGCGTGAGAGGTGTGTGAGGTGAAGCAGCAAACGCGCGTTATAAACTTTTCCAGCTGCAGAGGGGTCCTGTGCCTGACACACGCTGCATCCATTCTCCGGGGCTTTTCCCGCGGCCGCGCCCGCCTCCGCCCGGGGCCGCGCCGCTCCGCGCCCGGACCCGTCCCGCTCGGTGCCTGGGTCCCTGCCATGCGGTGCCCGGGCTTGCGCCGCTGCGCCGGGGACAGGCCGCCTGGCCGTGACTCTCGCCCCGCGCTTGGCTGAAGCCACCGGTTTCAGCGAGCGACTGCGGAGAGCGGCTCTGGGCTGGCGGCAAACGGGAATGCTCAACGGGAGAGGGAGGGAGGGAGGGAGGGGGGACGCGGATTTCTTTCCTTCTGAAATGCTTCCCTCTAAGTCTTTTTGATCGGCTTCGGATTTAGACGTTCCAGCAAAACTCTTTCAGTCCTCCATTTCTCTATTTATTTAGTTTGTCTCGAGCACTCCCCCCAAAAAAGTTCTCTTTCGCTAGTTTGCCGGGCAGATAAATCAACCCTTTTCCGGTACACTTTCCGACACAGAGCTAGAAGGGAGTGTGCAATTTGTTGATCATCCAGCAGACCCTCCAAGTTGGAAATGTCTCTGCTTAGGGAAAAAGGCTTTGAAATTTGCCCAGGTTCTGTGGCCTCTTAGAAGTTGTAAGAAATTGGAGTTTGCCCTGAAATATCATCGCACAGAACCCTCTACCTTGAAAACAAAGAGGTGGAAGAAGCTTCAGATTATTTAAAACTAGACCGTGGTTTTTTAATGTAAATGTACATACATTTAAATAGGGAAGTATAAAATATTCCAGGTCTTGCCGCTTGTACTAATCAAGGCTGCTGGTGGCTCCCCGAGCCATCATCTTTTATAATTATAATTACACGCGTCAATCAAGACCTTCAGGCAAAGTCAGAACAAGGCAGGCAAATTCAGGAGAGAAATCACATTAAAAAAAAAAAAAGTTTGGAGAACTTAGTAAGGAATGGAGAAGAGATTAGAAGAAAGGGTAATTAAGGTTGCTCAAGGCAATCGTGAGAGCTAGTACTCCATGTTAAATTAAATGTAGCCACAAGAGACCAGTATCATTTATAGTATGTACTGCCCTAAACTGTTACTTCGGAGAAATGTGGATGTGTAATAACCACTCCAAAGTATTTCCATCCATAGCGCTAGCTCGCGGAGTGGCTTTGCGATGCACAGTTTGAACTCGCTCCAAGGGCTTCCCCGGCGGAATGACATTAAGCCCACGAGTGGGAGCGAAGAGCCCGGGGACTAGTGGTAGGGCCGTGCCCACGGGGGAATACTGTCCGGGGAGAGCCGGCCCGGCCCGGCCGGGTCGCGGGTGGGTACAGGCGTCCGAGATGCCCGCGGGGGCCGCAGCCCGCCTGGCCCCGGAGGCTCTCGGTTTCGCCTCCCCTGTCCGGACGCGGGGTTTCCTTCCCTGGCTTTCGCCTAAAACGCGGGTGCCTTTCCCGGAGCAGCGATAAGGAGAGCGCGGGCACGGAGCGCCCCGGCAGGGCGTCGCCAAAGCGGCGTGACCCACCCGGCGGCCAGCCGGAGAGACGGGACCGGCTCTTTGCCCGACGGTCCCCAGCGAGCCGCAGAACGCGGGTCCGTCGGTGTCTGCCCGATGCGCGCTAACCTTCCCGCTGCTCTGCGGGAAACGCAGCCGGAGCTGTGCTCTGACAACGCTTCTCCTGCGGGGAAGGGCTGCGAGGAGGTGAAGCTCCTGGGCGAGCTGCCCCCGCCGTCCCCTGGCCCCCGTCGGGCCAGCGGCAGGCTGAAGCGGCCCGGCTGAAGGTTCACAAGCCCGGAGGGCCGCGGCCCAGCCGCTCCGCGGAGAAACCCGGCCCGCAGCCCCGACCCGTTCCCGGCGGGCGCCCGGGGGAGCGGAGCGGAGCCGCCGCTGCGCAGCGGACGCCGCCGGTGCTGAGCCGGCCAAGCTCGGCGCAGGGCGATGCTTCAGGGGGACGCCCGCCAGAGGTGTTGTTGGCAATTAATGGATCTAGGAACAACTTGTCAAGGGCCGAGACGGGGTCTCAGCCCGAGTTGCTTCTGCCTAGAGACGAGGGCATTCCCTCGGGATGGTTTTCAGACACCCCGCCTTAGCCATCGAGCTGGCCGCTCCCAACGCTCGCCATGTTACCGTCCTAAAACTTAGTCGCAAGCGAACTGCTAAATTACAACTGTGAAATTACAACTTGAGAAATACCGTGTTGATGCAGATCAAAAGTTCGCCTGCTCCCCCTCCCGCACGAAGGGGAACGGGGAAAAGGTGAGAATGGAAGGAGCCCGAGAGCGCGTTGGGTCCATTCTCAAAATGTTAATCCCTGCACAGAAAAGGAAAGAAAAAGACCTTTTCTACCCCAGTGGTGCTGATGTTAAGTTAGCTCGGGTTCTGGGATGAATTAAGCAAAGGTCTCTTTTTCCAGTTACTGGATGGGAAAAGTTCAAACCGTCTGGGAAAGAGCGCAGCCGAGCCCGCGCTCTGCACGCGGAGGGCTTGTCCCACCACCGGTCACTTACGATCATCACAAATACTTAATAAGTTACAACAAGGGTCAGTTTTCACAAACTCTCTCCCAGTCGATAGGAAATGCTATACCCTGCGCTGGAGACGCTTCCGCGCCTCACTTTCAATCGGAAGCAATTTTCACCGCCAAATTTTTTCATCTCCTGACATACACGACGGAGATTAACGTGTCAGAGGAGCGCGGGCAGCCAAGCGCTCGGGCGGGGGGCCTGGGATGCTTTCAAAGGTGCAAATATCGCTCATCCCACACCGCCAAACCGACACGCCGCTGTGGGAGCTCCGCCGAGCCCCCCGGGCGCTCCAGGCGTGGGAGGGGTGGGAAGGACAGCAGGGGCGGGCAGACCCCCCCCCCGGACCGGGCTCGCCGGGCGGCACGGCACCCCGCCGCCCCCGGGCCCCCCGCCACGCCGCGCCGCGGGGCCGCCCAGAGACACCCGCTTGAGAGAAACGAGTTCTTTGGGACAACTTGGAAATGAGTGCCGTTTGCTGCACCGTGAGCCGGGCAAGGGAGCCTCTTGCTCAAGCGACGGCTCTGCCAGGGCACTGGTTTTTGTGCAAACGGTGCAACTGGCACCGACAGATTTCGCAAGAAGTTTAGGGGAGGGAGACCCAAAAAAGCCTGATTAGGTAGAGCGAGCTCAAGCGCGGCTCCCGCCCGCTTTTTTTGCGCGGCGGCAACGTGGACGAAAGGACTGGGGTTCTCCAAGCGCAGGGGTTTCCGCTGACTACCCCTGCCCGCTCGGAGGGAAGGCGAGGGTCGGGGTCACCGCAGCCGCCGCTGGCCGGGCGCGGGGTTTGCCCCGCCGGCCCCGCGGGAGATGGAGCGGGGCAAGGAGGCACCCCGCTGGCGGGAGGGCAGGCGCAGCCCGGCTCGGCGCAGCTGGTGGCCCATTGGGCTCCGCTGGGGCGGAGAGGGGTGGCTGCATCCCAGGCCCCCCACCTCGAAGCCCGGTTTAACAACCAGGCGGGGGGGGGGGGTGATCGCGCTGGGCAAGCGTGTATGCTCCTATGCGTGTGTGTGCGGTGCGTCTGTGTGCGCGGCGGGTGTTGCTCATCCCGCCTCTGCCTTATTGGCTGCAAGGTTGGTGTCAGGGCCCCCCCTTCGCCGGAGCCCCCCGCGCCCTGCAGCCCCCGGGCTCAGGGAGCGCCTCCCCGCGGGCCCGGGGCTAGAGGTCCCGACTCGGCACCTCCGCGCTTGTGGCGGGGGGGAGAGGGGGAGGAGGAGGAGGAGGGAGGAAGGGAGGAGGGGGACGGGGGTGGGAACCCTGTCCAGCAGCACCAGCGGCGGCAGAGCGCTCCTGTGCACTGTGCCGCTCCGCATGGATCGGGGCGCTGGGCTGCCTCCGCTCTGAGCCCCGGGCGGAGCTGCTGCGGGCTCCCGGGGTTCCTCCTTCCTCCCCGGCACCCCCCCAGTCTTCCTCCTCCTCCTTTCCTCTCCGCCCCCACTGATTGCAGCCCGACTGCCGCTCCGCGGCTCCCCCAGCCGCGGGCACCCGGCGGCGCTTCCCGGCGGCCGGGACCGCTCGCTGCTCCCTGCAGAAGGGCAAGGGCTGGCGTGGAGCAGAGGGAGGGAAGAGGAGGAGGAGGAAGAACAGGCAGCGGCCGCCGAGCGCCTCTTGCTCCAGCTAAATCTGTGCTGCCGTGTCCAGGTGCTGGTGTCGCGGACGGACACGGAGCTCCCACCCCGGCCCGCAGCCGCCTTGTCATGCTGCCCAAAGTCGAGACGGAGGCCCTGGGACTCGCCCGGTCGAATGGGGAACAGGGGCAGATGCCGGAAAACATGCAAGGTAAGGGGGGAAAAGCACGGCGCTCCCCCTCCGCGCACGCTCGGGCCCCCCTCGGCAAACCGCCCCTTCATCCTGCCAAAAAAGTTTACGGCTGCTGACTGCCAGCTCCCCGCCGCCGCCCGCTCCGCTCCGCTCCGCGCCTTGCCGAGCCCCTGCCTTCGCGGGCCAACTTCCAGCGTGGCTCGGGCGGGCACTGGGGGCCGGGCCACCAGCGCCGAGGCGACGGCAAGACCCCGGCCGGGAGCTGCAACCGCGGCCGGGGACCCGTGAAGCATCTGGTCGGCGAGAGCCTTCCCGGGGGATGCAGACGCCCCGCCGGTCACTGCTCGGGGACACCGTCCCCGTTGCAGATCGGGGGGATCCCGGTGCGCGCAAAACTGACTCGAAGTTTATGGCCGGGGGAGTTAGGCGGGGAAGTCTTACTGAGCAGCCTGTGAGCCACACACCGTTCCGAAACGGGGCCCCGAGAGCTCTGTCCCGCGGGTGCGGCGCCCGCAGGCACGGCGCAGGTGGCCGCGGTAGCAAACTTCGCAGCGGAGAGCCCCGACGCCGCTGCGGGTTTGCGGTTTTGCGAGGCAGAAGGCAGCGGGATGCCCCGCCTGGGATGGCGCTGGAAATGCCTCTGTGGGACGGGACGGGGGTGTTCCCGGTACCCTGCACCGGGCCGAAGCGCTGCGCGCAGGGAGGGGGCGGACACCCCATCCGAGGGCTGCCGCGGGGGAGGAAGGGGGGCGGTCGGCTTCCTGCCTCGGTGCCGGCAGCCCGGTACGCGGGCACAGCCCGGTACGCGGGCGCTGTCCGCCCCGCCCTGCGCGCCTCTCCCGAGGCAGAAACTCCTATCCCCTCTACTCTTTCGAAATTATTTCCCTCTCCTCCCGGGAGCCTGCTGGGAAGCGGAGGTGGGGTGGGCAGGGGCCCTCGGAGGTTCTGGGGGCGGCCAACCCCCCGCCTTTCCTCGCCCGCGGAGGCGCCGTGCCAAGGCACGGCTCTCGGAAAACCCCTGCTTTCCCACTTGGATTTTCTTGCGACCAGGGGGAACTTCGTCCCAGCGCCGGGCCCGGGAGCAGAGGGGAGGGCCGGGCCCTCCTCCGTCTCCGCCTGCGGCCGCCCCGTGTCCGCCCCACGCCGTTGGCAGGCAGCGGTCCCCGCCCGTGCCGGGGTCCCTCTGGAAACGTCTTCCCGGCTGTGTGCTGAGGGGTTAATGCCCCCCCCACACACACACACACACACCCCGAGCTCCCCGGCAGCTCCCCCTGCCAGCACCGCGGCCCAGCCCCCTTGCCCTGGCGGAGGGGCGCGCAGCTCCCGCGCCCCCAGCCCGGGGGTTTCGGGCGGACTCTGCCCGCCCCAGCGTCCTCGACCTGTGGCAGCCGCGGGGCTACCGGCAGAGGCGACATCCTGAGCGGTGCCGCTGCGATCGATGCCCGGCGCCTCTCGCCTTGCTTGGGAGTCCCCCGCTGCCGGTTGTCGAGCGGATCGGCGGCTTTGCAGCAGGGAAGGGGAAGGAAACCGGCCCCGCGGTGAGGTTTCTTTTTGGGAATAACCAGAGCGGCTGACTGGGCTCTTGGTGGGGGCAGCCCGGCTGGAGTGTTGGCGCTCTGTGCCCTCACGCAGTTCGCTTTACGCTCCCCTCGTCCCCTCCTGACGCCCGGCTCCTCCCCGAGCGGCAGAAACTTCAGGCGGCCCCGGGGCGCGGGTTTCCCGCCGGTACCGGGGGCGGGGGGGGGCCGGCTGGGCAGACCCCGACCGCATCCCCGGAGGATGGGGGTCCCGACCTGCTCTCTGTCTGTCTGCCGACCCTGCCGACGACGGAGGCTAAAAGGGTCTCCCCCGTGGCGGCGGGGCCGCTGGCTGCGACACCGGGGGCTCCGGACACGCAGCGCTCGCCCCGTGGGAGGGGGCTGGCTGGGGCAGTCACCCCCAGACAATGAGATCGGGGGGGGCGCGGAGGACGTTGTCTTTAAGCTGATTTTGGAAGTAACTTGCATTTCACGCGGCGCAAAAAGTGCTGGGTCTGTAAGATACAAGTTTGCGCCGAGTAAATATTTGCAGGCGGGTGTCGAAAGAAAACTTTTAAAGGAAACGAAGTGAGTTAATTTAAATACACAAGTGAGACTCAGTTTTTTTCGTTCTGCTTTTTTTAAAGCTTACCCCGATCATTTTTGTATTTAAATTAATTCATTTAGTTTGTGATTCCATAAACTAAGGACTAGGTTAAGGGCACTCCGTAAATACAAATATTTAGAACATAAAACAGGAGCTGAAGGTTTTTGTCCCATTTACTAAGTATTAATGCAGATTTGCTGTTGATGCAAAGTTGCATCTCTCAATGCAACCTGTGTTTTTAAAAATAAAACTTCACCCCCTACCCCCAGTTTGCAGTAGTGTGTGTGGTTATGAGCTTTCTCCCTAGATGAGAACAGTTGCAGAAAATTTGAGTTATTATTGTAAGTTCTAATTGAATGTGCTATTTCTCCTTTCCCCAGTGTCTCAGTTTAAAATGGTGAATTACTCTTATGATGAAGACCTTGAGGAACTGTGTCCAGTCTGTGGAGATAAAGTGTCTGGGTACCATTATGGACTTCTCACCTGTGAAAGCTGCAAGGTTCTGTTCTCATTACTTCATACAAGCACAAGTACAACAAAAAAAGTTTCAAATACAAGCCTGAATAATGATAATTAAAGAAAACAGATGTGTAATAATTCAGCTTATTTCTGATATTCTGTTTCTTGTTACATTAATGTAAAAAATTAACAATCAAAAAGCTTTAGGATTTAGAAGTCTCTTGGAGATCTCATCTGCACAAATGGAAACAACTTGGATTGTAGTTTTATCATTGCTTTTAAGTATTTTGCTGTTACGAAGTGATGTAGTTTTAGAACAACTTTAATTCCTAACTGCCCTAAATATTGATTTTAGTTGATTTATATACTTTTGGAATATTCTGTTCCTTGAAGTAGGAAAGGTATCCTCAACACAGATCAGCTTTGCAAAATCTAAGCAGCTTTCTTAAGCTTTCTTTCATCCTCCAGTATTACAATGTAAATTTCTTTGACTATAATGACCATGCACTTTTTTTCATACAAACTAAAACTGTCAGAGCTCACTTGACACACAAAGTCAAATAACTAATGTATGATTTGTTTTGGATCATTCATTAATTTTGAAAATAAAATATTTGTAAATGCAATTTATCATACTGGAAGGTAAATGTATCTACATGGTTGGATTTACTAAGGGTTTAAATACCTCTGAATTTATTACATTTTGAACCTGTCATGTAAATTTTTTTAAAGTTCTTTACAGTGATCTAAGTAATGCATTGTAAAAGAAACTTTTAAAAAATGATGCAATTTAAAATATATAGTTGCATGGGAAAATCAACTTAGTATATTATATTTTCATTAAAAAATAATCAATGAGAAATGAACAAGCAGCACTTATGCCTCTAACATGCACCACTGGGATGTACAGAAGCCAGAGGTACTTTGTATTTCTGTTATCCTTGCAACAGTGTCCCTACTTATTTCATGTAAAACTACTTTAAAAGGAAAAGTTTAATAATTTTGCTGTGATTAAAGAACACAAAAGGAACTAGTCAGCCCCACTATTTCTGCTATCACTGTTAGGAGCACAGGAGACTACAGCCAGTGTCACCAAGCTTTGACATAAGTCTATAAAATAGCACTAACACAAGTAAACCTCTTCTGGAGTCTGGTGGTTTTCTCCTAGGTACATCTCACTGTAATTTAAAATAAACTATGTAACTTCATAAATGCTTGAGTGGTGTCTAAAAAATATGTTACAATGATTTCCATTAAATAGAATGCTGAAACTCGCTATTAAAGCAAAACAGGCTAACTTTTGTATCTATCATGCAGGGATTCTTTAAGCGAACAGTCCAGAATAACAAAAGGTACACATGTATAGAAAATCAGAATTGCCAGATTGACAAAACACAGAGAAAGCGATGCCCTTACTGTCGATTTCAAAAATGTCTAAGTGTTGGAATGAAATTGGAAGGTAAGAGCTATAGTCTTGCTGATATTGTTAACTGTACTATATATTGATTTTGAAAATGATAGGATTATATATGTTATTACATGCTATTTTATTTTTAAAATGCTACATATTTATTGTGGTGCTGAAATCATAGTAAAAGGTGACTTTGTGTGCCCAATTAAATTGTCGCTTCATTTAAAAAAAAATAATCTAACAACATAATGGTAAATCACTAACAACTAGTCAAAACCATAATCCATTTTTTCATATATGTATCTAATTGGATATTTCAGTATTTTAAAGTTTATGAAGGAATGGGTCTAGATACAATAGTTTTGCAGGTTTTTAAAAGACTTAATTTAGATTAAACATAAAATATGTAGGAAGTGTCCAGATTAGAAGAAAGAAATTAGTCATTGCTACGGAGAGTGATCTGATTTTATTTATATTTTATCTAGAGTTGTGTTTTTTTTTTTTTTAAATATATTCTTCTGACAATAAGGCAGAAAACAGAAAAACAGATAAAATAAGGTGTTGGTTTTTTTTTTCCTCACACTGACTTGCCTTTGGGATTAAAGAACCCAATAATCTCTAAAGTTGTGTCCTATATTTTCTGATGCTACACCTGAGATGCCATTATAAATGAAAGAGAATAAGGCACTGTGAATTATACTTTTTGACTTCATTTCACTTTCTCATGCACAGAGAACAATGAAAAGTGTACAATACCCTTTGAGATAACCGAATGCAAAATGATCAACTTGAATTTGAGAATCATACACAGTTCATTCTGACTTTGATATATAAAATATTAAAATTCCAATTTCGTAGCAAATGACATTTCTGCTTTACCAAGGACAAGCTCCTAAATTCCTTATTCTTAACAATTGTACTGAAGTGGCATTCACCTTAGATGCTTAACCAGGAAAAATCAGGCCAAGGAGGGCAACCATAAACCATTAACAGAACCATAAAGGATAAGACCCAATCACTTGAGTTTGGCAAAGGAAAGCTGTTGATATAACTGAAGATAAACAGAAAAATCAGTCTCCTGCAGTTTTATGGATTCAATACTGTTCTGTTTGCCTACAAGACTGAGCTAGCACTGACACGCTGCACTAAACATCCTGAATCACTGCATGTTCTTCCAAATTCAGATAGTACAATAACAGGACATTTGGAATCCTGTTCTCATTGTTGAAGTTAAGAATAAGGATAAAATACCTTTATCTACTCCTACTTTTAACTCCTATCAGTTGCTGACAATGGTGCAACCAAATTTTGTTTTCCGTGATTACATGCAGTTCATCTTAATTTCTATAGGAGTTATACAAAAGCATTTGCTAATTAATCCATTTTGGCTCGGAGTTTTTAATTATAGAATACCTGGGAGGATACTATGTATACAGATTTAAAATTAATTACATTTATCAGCCTGTTGATTTAATTATTTTGATTTCCTGCATTTTGCTCAAAATCAACATTAAACGGCAACATTAGCAGCAGCATTTTTACTACAAATTAAAGGAAAATGCCTGTAGTTTTAAAGATACTCTAGAAAATCTACTTTGGCTTCCTTATCCCCACATCCATACAACTTCTCTTCCTTTGTTTAGAAAATTGGAAGAACACGTGCTTCCATAATTGTAAATACTTGTGACATTTCTATGTGTATTTCCCTGATAGCGATATATATAGCCTTAAAGTCTAGTTCATAAATTACCATGGACCAAAAAAAAAAAAAATCATTAAACGTTAAAGTCCTTATGATAATGTACAGTATTATGCGTATCTAGCACTCATAATAAATTTTTAATGTTCTACTAATCCCTAAGATAAAAAGCTCAAGAACTTAACCTCCAGCAATCTCAGCAGTCTCAACATGTCACCAGGCTGTCAAAGGTTCCTCTTTCAATCTAATTGCCGTTGGGCAAGGTGGGCTTGGTGAGAGCTCCTCGCTAGTCCATTACGTATATACCACGGTGACAGACACTGCTGTGACAGAGACCACCAGTATGACTCCCAAGGCAGCTGTTGAAGTGGATTTGTTTTAATTATTTCTAATTCCAAAGATATTACAAGCCGGAACAGTGTCAATAGTTTCTGTTTCACTTCCACCTTCCGCGTGGAAGGCAGCAAGCTGACAGCTTTCTCTCTGCACATTCCAACTGCAGCTAAACATTTCTGTAGAGCTGTTCAGCTAAATCGAAGTCTCCTAAAGTTTTACACCAGCCTGAACAGAATTATCAAAAGGAAATACTTCCTTTTTGCCAAGAAAAACGTATTCCCCTTTATGACTACTGAACATTTCACAATTTACATTTCAGATGTTTTGCTGCGGTGGAAGTCAGTAATGGAATGATTATAATGAGACAGTGTGGTCCGCTGGATACGTCTCAGACAAATTCTGGACATCAGCCCTTGTTTCTTAATGACATGTTAGCTTGACATAAAACCAAATATACATTGAGATCTCCACATGATCCCATAGCAGGTGTGAAATTCCTGTAGCCAACCATTGTGTTTGTCCCTGTGTCCTAATCAATGTAAAGAGAAGTCCTTCTATGTTAGTAATATATGCATGTGATATTTAAATTATCAGAAAAAGAGTGACATTTGTTAAGTCAAAAGAAATCTTTTTCCTTAGGAATAGAAGTGCTATTTTGAGCTTTTTTAAAAAAAAGCTACGTTTTTACATTTCTGCTCTGTCCTAATGTATGTTTTATTAAAGAATGTTGATTCCAAGTTTTAATTCTGATTTAATTCCTTCCTCTTCCCTGACAGCTGTGCGAGCTGACCGAATGCGAGGCGGTCGAAACAAGTTTGGACCAATGTACAAGAGAGACAGGGCATTGAAGCAGCAGAAGAAAGCCCTTATCAGAGCAAATGGACTTAAACTGGAAGCCATGACTCAGGTGATTCAAGCAATGCCGACCGACCTGACAATATCTTCTGCAATCCAGAACATCCATTCTGCCTCCAAAGGCCTACCTCTGAACCATACTGCCTTGCCTCCTACAGACTATGACAGAAGTCCCTTCGTAACCTCCCCAATTAGTATGACAATGCCACCCCATGGCAGTTTGCAAGGTTACCAAACCTATGGCCATTTTCCAAGCCGTGCTATCAAGTCCGAGTACCCTGACCCTTACACTAGTTCACCAGAGTCAATAATGGGCTACTCATACATGGATAGTTATCAAACAAGCTCACCAGCAAGTATTCCACATCTGATATTGGAACTCCTGAAATGTGAGCCAGACGAGCCACAAGTCCAAGCTAAGATCATGGCATATCTGCAACAAGAGCAAGCCAACAGAAGCAAACACGAGAAGCTCAACACATTTGGGCTTATGTGTAAAATGGCTGACCAAACCCTCTTCTCCATTGTCGAGTGGGCTAGGAGTAGCATCTTTTTTAGAGAACTTAAGGTAAGTAACAATCTTACATTATATTAGCATTCAATCAAGAAAAATATACTATTTGCTACAATGTTGTATTTCAAGAAAAAAAGTATGGTTTCTTTCTTTTTTTTCCCCGCAAGCATCTTATTTTATTTGGTTTGAAGTAGGCAGACTATTATGAGGAGAAAGTTGTAGTTGTCTTCCACCTGAGCCTATTCTTGGCTGTAGCAAAGAGATTGAGTTTAGCTCTTCTGTGCTTTACTATTTATCACAACTGTTATTAACCACCAGAGGGTCTTGCATAAATTTCACTCTTTCCCTGTTAGCATTGCTCACTGTCTGGCTTGTATTCAGAGTTGTAAGCATGCCTGTTACCCCATTCTACATTCATTTATGTAATTACTTCATGATCTCATTTAACATACGGGCGAATGACATTTCTGTCCTTTATAAGTCCATTTTTGAAATATTCACTTTCTCAATGAGATAGCATTTCTTGCATGTAATTAACCATGAAGGCTGAATCCCAAGCAGGGTACACGCCGAACAGAAAGCAAGGGGGACTCCTTTTGGTTCTCATCACCACTAATACATGGGATATTTCTTTAACCTAGGCTGGCTGAAGTGACCTGTAGGCTCTTAATTCTGTTGAAGCACCCAATAAATCCTCATGTACAGCTCTCTGGTGGCCAGAAATTCCCCCATTTACATTTTTCACCCTTTTTGTTAAAGAAATTTTGTGGCGTGTTGTGGTCAGAATTGAAATTTTAAGCCAGAAATTTGGGATCACACAATAGAGATAAACGACAGTTTTTTACCACTCTCTTGATAAAGAAATTAGCTCTGGAAGGAAAAAAAGATCTTGTGTCTCAAAAAAGCCTTCAAGATGATGAACTCAAATCAAATATGAGTTTCCCTAGTGTGTTGCTAGTTGCTGAATCTCTGCTACACAGAGATGGTTGTGCCACAAGTATTTGCTGCTGAAATCTGTAAAGTTTTGTGACCACCCATAATTTCCTGCTGACTGCTGTCAAGCTAAGGGAAAATAATACAACATCCAAAACAACAACCACTGTAGAAGCTCACTGAGAATTGAATCTACATGAATCAAGAACACAGAAAGGAGATCCCGTTAAGAAGCCGTAGTCAGGATATTTGCCACAACAGTAATTCTGTCATAACCATAATGATGCAGACATGTGAAATAAAGCCCAATAACAAGAAAAGCAAGCTGCATATGTTGCACATACAACTCCAGCTTCTCTCCAATTTTTCATGAGAATGGTTGAAGGAACCATTGAAAACTCAGTCTATATAAGAGAAAGAAGGGAGGAAGTTTACTCAGAGAGGAAAAAGAAAATGGATTAGAGAGAGGAAAATGTCATGTCTTTGTTTGCTATCCATTACAATTTTATAATAATCTTTAAACCATGCTAACTAATTTAAATAATTTAAAAATGAAAATTGCAAACATGTTACATTTTCAATAGACTATGTTCTAAATATCAGGGATCAGATCTTTCTGCCCATATACTGAGAAGTATTTTTGTCAAGAGTAACCATGTTAAAAATCACTATGACTTGCAGAACAAGATACTCTTCAGTGTAAGAATTTTTTAAGTTATGTTCTGTCCTGCAATTCCATTTATGATTAAAGTGAGAATAGAAGAAGATATTCAAGCAACATTTACTTTTTATAGTTCCATAGCTTAACCTATAGACAGATTTTATAAGCATTTGACATACTGAGAATACTCTTAGAGACAGTCTTCACCTCCAGCCTCAGCTTGGATGATATTCTTTTATCAGCATACGTTTACTAGTATGGACACAAAAGATGCAGAAATTTGTTTCATGAAAACGCTGACCAACTTCTGGCTCTGGATGTATGCATACACTGTCACATTCATACATACTTCTGGAAGTATATATATTCTAGAAATGCATAGAGACTTTCCCTCATTTTGGAAAGCATTGGTTTCGTCTTAGTATTTGTACCCTTTACATCCTAGAAACTTAAGCTCAGACAGTATCCTACCTTCTGGCATATCCAGGTCTTTTTTTTTTTTTAATTGGACAAGATAACTAAACTGCACAGCATTCCAAAACAATAACAACACACTTAGAAATCCATCCACATCCAATATTTAGGGATCAGATTACACATAATGCTAAGAACTTAAAGCTTCTCAACTTCAAAGAAGTGAGGTGCTCAAAGTGTGTTTAGGTCAGACTCTACTTTGTTAACTGCACCAGGTAACACCATCTCTCTTTGCAGCTGAGAGGGGAGGATCAGAATTAAATAAAAAGTTTCCAAACCTTTCCTGAACACAGCTCTCTTCTATCCATCCATGGTTTCAGCTCCTTCTGATCAAGGGAGCAAAAGCATCTATTATTTCAGATTGCTGCACAGAACATAAATACCTGTGGAGGAGGGGAAAAAAACCCAACACCTAAGGATATGGCAGGGAGATTTTAAATTCAGAAGAAAGGGAAAAAGCAATTGTAATAAAGATGCAACTAGATTTTCAGAACAGCTAACTTTGTTCCCTACCCCCGTATACAACAAAGAAGTATGTATTTGCTTGAGAAGATATTTTCCTATTATTCCTACTTGTCTAAATTTAATAACAGAATCATGAGATGTCTTCCAAATAAGACAGGTGCATTACATAACTCCGGGACTAAAATTTCAAATTACTCAAATAATTAAACCGTAAAAAAGTACAAATGTGCTTTGTATGAAATTCATCATGATCTTGTCACGATAAATGATGCCTTGCACAACTGGCTGCGAGTTACTGAACAACATGTTTGCCATTCTTTACTGTATCCTTTCACTTTATTCAAAATTTAATCTTACACATTTTTCTCTTCAATTCATACAGAAGGGCAAACATTTTCCTTTCTGCTACACCTAGAGATTTGTAGCTTAGAGAATTCAGGAAGGACTGAAAAGGAGGAGGACAAAATAAAAAAAAATTATGTCCTAGTCCATCAGTGGTTTAGGCCACATTTACCCTAAACATAATAACAAAAACCCACCTGTGAATTATACTTTTAAAAGTTTTAATTTTTCTTTCTATTTGGCTGAAAATTTGATTATTTTTTTTTTTGAGATCTCAAGTGATAATAAACATGTTTTAAAAAATTATTTCATGAAGCATTTATCAGCTTATCACAGTCTTATCATTTGTTACTCTACAAATTTTCAACACCTCTTTTAGAAAGTTTTATACATATAAGCATGTAAAAGGTAAAAATATTGACTGGGCAAAACTGCCTACAGCATGCACTGCGTTTTACAGAATTTGACCTGTGTGTGAATTTAAGTATGTAATTTAAGGTCAATGCTCATATTTACTAAGGAGCAGATCCTTCCATCTTCATGTTGAATATCAGCAATCAACAGAAATATTAATGAAGCAAACTAGTTCAGATTAGTAATAATGTCAAAGTAAGATCCAAAGCAGTCAGTGGCAATCCACTTTGAATTTAACACCTGCTAAAATCTCAAACATACCTATCTGTCTTGTGAAGTCAGAATACTTGTAGTATTAGTAATTATATCATAAATGCTGGGGTTTTGACATCACAGTATTACTTGCTTATTCATAATGAGAAATGTTTCTGTATAATTCTTTATACACAGATGAAGTAAGAATACATAGATAAGTCCCCCCAGTAGAGTCACGACAATACTAATAGTAATGAAGGCCTTTGTTTGCCATGCTGGAGTTGCTGAAAGCTCAGTAAATATAAAAGTAAGATATATCCATCCTATCCTCAGCTAAGAAAACTCAGGAATGCCCTGGGGATGCTAGATTTGTAGCCAGCTGTCTTAGTCGGGTGAAAGGTCTTTGTACAAAGCTAAAAAGAAAATATTGCAAGAGTTTCTAGAGTCCAAAGGTTACCCAGCCCCAAGAAAGGATGCAGACAGTTCCACTGGACTGGTCTTTCCCTATCAGCCTGCATCAGGGAAAATTCAACAACTGCTTCCAAAGCTGAGTACTCCTGAACCCATAAGAGAAAGCAGTCTCTTCTTGGGGCAGGAAGAAAACAAGACCTACACTGTAGGATACTTTCTCCTGGCTGAGGATCAGAAAATTAACTAAATGTTGATAGTTACAAAAAGGGCACTGAAGGACTTACGACTCACAAAAAGTATTACCTAGATTTATTTGGCTATTTTAGTGAGGATGTCATAGGTCAAAGTTCTATGTGAGCACAAACCCATTTAGTGAATGATTGCAGGAAGAGCCAGTCTACTTCATGTTAAAGAAGCTCATCCTAGAGCTATTCACTGAGTTTGCAAATTTAGGCCATTCAGGGATGTCAGACTATACCAGTTCTCAGACAGATTTCTTGTTATAAGTATAAATTTGTTCATGGCCATAGCAAATGTGGCCTTCAAATAAACAATGGTTTAAACACATATCTCAAAAGGACCCTACCTATAGAATTTCTACTGTACATAGTAACAGAGATGTTTGGGCAGCTAATAAGCAATCAGAGGCCTAGTTTTGCATTGCATATTCCCCATAACCACAACTATATTAGCAGAGTTTCATATTATGTCATAAAGCAGTGGAAACAGCATGAATAGGATTAACAGAACTCCTGGGATCTCTTTTTTTTTTTTCCTGTTAAATGTATGTAGGTAGATATAGTAATATACTCAATACATCAGCTTTAATTTCAAATTTCAGTCTCTGTGTAATTAAGTATCCAGAAATGCATAGAAAATAAGGAATAATAGTACAGAAAACCAATTATTAAGCCACGTTAACACAGAATATGGAAAAAAATAGGGCAAGGTTTTCTTTTGAGAAAAAAACATCAGCAGTGGAATACCTTAAAAATTCTTCTTAAGGCTGATGAAAGGTTGATATATTATTTAAACTTAAGTATTCAAAGGCAATTTGATAACTTGAAGTGCTTTTGGACTTTGTAGTATAGGTTTATCAAGACAGGAAATGGAACAAACATAGCTGATGAAATAAAATTTCTGTAGTGTTCTTTCAATCAGGGAAGTTGTCAGAAACTGAGATCCAGGACTTCCCTTAGTATCAGTAATCAGATTACTGATAATAATAATTATTACTGAATTAACTAATTAACTAGCTGTCGTAGGTAACTGTTGATTTCTAGTCTTGCTTAAGTGCACCTGGATCTGAAAACACTGATTCTGTGATTTAAAAAATGTTGGGGAAAAAGAAAAGTATTTCTCTTACACAGCCAAATAATTCTTTGCTTCAGAATACTTAATTTAATTTCACAAATAGTCAAGTCATTGCTATAGAAAGACACCTCAGCAGAGAAACAAGGGCTTAATGAAACATGGGATTGTATCTGCCACCTCTCTGAAAGTTTTTAGGGGAACACTTTTAGAAGTTAAGTTCATTATTTCCTTCTGGCTCTCCTCTGAACAGGCGATGTGACTAAATGATGTATTTTTTGCAGCCTTTCTAAACAGTTTGTTCAGTGCTAAGCCTCTGGCACTTCTCCTAGGAGTATGACGAAAGATGACGTTCTCGTACGCCCATTCATGTCGGATACTTCAGTTTCGCTCTACTATGCAATGTTATTATCTTTGATAGCAGGAGACTGAGCTCAGTCACTCTGGATTTAGTCATTTTTCCCCATCTAATATGCAATGTTAAGCATCATGCTGAGACTGTTTTTTGGAAGGCTGACACTTCTACATGCGAGTGGATCTGCAGTCACCAGTTCACTGTAGCAAACTTACCCAGCTTCCCATCAATAGCCATGATGCAATAACAATGGTTAGTTACTTATTAGAGAAAAATTGAGCAAGTAACAATTCCAAAAGCTCTCCAACCCATCCTAATGCTAGTGACAAGCAGAGATATAATAGGTTGTAGTATGGACATGTGGAATTACATAGCTACATCCA
>BJBW01000099.1:242744-323467 GCA_004320125.1 Scolopax mira | reverse complement strand
AAACTTTTTCCTTCAAAGCGTAAGTTTCCAGTTGAAGCTTGGCAATTTTCAGCAGCGATAGAAGAAAACTACTTGGGTGCATTACCAAACATATGTCACATTGCTCTAGTGCAAGGTGAAAAAATAGTGCTCTTTAGATCTTGCACGCTGTGTCTAGTACAAAGGGATATTAAATTGAATTCTAATAATGACTGCTGTACTGACTAAGAAAGTGAACAGTGAATACGCCATGTTAACATAATCTATGGTATTTCCAGACCACTATTTTTAACTGTTAATTTCTGCTGTGAGAATTTGATCCTTTTGCCAAATGATGGAGAGCACCTTGCACATTAAAATTAAACAATTCCAGTCTCTTGGAAAATCTAAGATATATTTCTTGGTTTTACTTAAAAATGTCACAGTTTTCTTGGTAGAATGACATATCTTCACTTGCAAAGAACTCAGGGTTTTTTGTCTAGTTTCTGCCACCAAAAAAAAAGCCATTTTTAAACCTGCAATTTATGACTTTTCTTACAACCAGGCAGTAAACCTTACTACAGGAAGATAATTTGTTTCATTCATATCCAGAGTTTTTCTAAAATACCTGTATCATTCAGATCCAGCACTTGTGTATGATACCTGTATGATATTTCTGTTGTATGCAACGGTTTCCAGTTACAGCGAAAGCTTGCTTTCTAAAAGTATCAAGGCAATTCAGATTTAAGGATGTTATTTTGTTAACCTGTAGCATTTACAATCACCTACAGTAAGGATGAAATCCTTAAGGAAATCTGTAAGTGACTTCAGATCAGCACTGCTGAAGTCCTATGATTGAAATAGATGCTCTCCTATACTTTCACACGTAGATGTAAGCTGCTCCAGATGAAGGGATGATCATCTTTATACATTCAGCACTGTGGAGGCAATAGCTTACATAATCCACTCAGCAACAGGGCTGAGTAATGCGGACCAAAACCAAGAAAAGCAGAGGAAAGAGTGATTTATGAAGAAAGATTAAGAAATCTGAATATTCATAGCTTAAACAAACAACAAATACAGCCATATGGCAGCCATGTAGAAGCACAATGCCTGAACAAAACAAAGACCTTGGAGAGTGAGGAACAGTGTTCTACCTGTAGTAGCACCAATAATATGGTTTCTGCAACATTCAGTCATCAAGCTGATTATTGGAGAAAAGACCTAAAGCTGAGCGCTTTTAAATTGTGCTGTAAATTGTAATATGACTCAGAACAGGTTGGATATATAACTATAGTTATATATGCACAGGAACATACTAGAGGACTTAAGTCCTTTCCATTTCTAGTTTTAAAATTATTATAAAATGGAATTTCAAGAAGAAGCATTAAAATCATGAGGCAGACTGCACTTAAACATCCATCTGGTATCTCTCTACTTCCAAACAGTATGCATTAAGTAGATTTTCAGACTTCTACAATAGAATAATTCCCTATTACCAGGGAAGCATATCATTTTATGTTAGCCAAAAACTAGCCACAGGTTTTCATTTTTTTTTGTCAAAGCTGTCATGGTTTGCTCTATTTCATAGCCTTAAGTTATAGGACTACTTATGAAAGGAAGCAAAGCATAATTTCATGTCTTGGAAATAAAATTCAGTTGCTTATTCCCTCACCCCCCATACACCAAGATGCAAAAATAGTAACCTCAAGAAAGGGTAAGTTTTAGTAAAAGAGGAAATAACATTTCAAAAATAACTTTAAAACTCAGTGCACTTCACAGAATATTCAAGTGAATTATAAACATTTGATTTGAACTCCATTACCACCAACATGAAGAAAGTGGCAATGTCCAAAAGCTAGTACTCTATTAAATGCACGCAGTATAGATCTCTTAGTAAAGTGACATGTCAAATAGTTATTTAATCCCTCCCACTTTTTCCAAATATGACTGGAAAGAACAGTTACAAGCAATCTGAAACGTAACCCCTATGTTTAGGAAAGCCTTTAACTGTTTTCTGATAGTACTTTTTTTTTTTTTTTCCCCTAATAAGAAACCTCTTAATTATCAAGTTTGCACACTTTTAAACTCTGAATGAAAAGCACAGCTTTATTCACAGTTAAGGCTGGCTAAATCACAACACACTTTCTTACCGTATTATAAAGCTGTTTTGAAACATATGCTCTCCAGACGCCACAGAAACCAACAGGCGCTGCAGCCCCCACTGCCTCAGCCCAGCTGAGGGGCAGGAGCCTGCCCCCCCTCGTGCCCAAACCAGAGCCGGCCCCAGGGCTACCAGGAGGATTCCTCCATCCCACCACCTTCACCTGGTGCCTCAGGAGCCCCAGGAAGGAGTTCTGAGTTGATGGGATGAGGTAAGGGCACACATGCAGTGAGGGAGCTTTACCTGTAAGGCAGCCCAGGGAGGGCCAAGGCCGTGGCTGGAGGTTAAATGGCACCCTGGGCCGGAGCCAGGTGGGGCCTGCAGGTATCTCAGGGCCTTGGGTGAGGAAGACCAGCTGTGCCTTGCACAGGTCATCAGCAAATAACTCTGGGAGCAAATCCTAAAAGAGCACTTAAGAGAACTTAAGGGCTGTGGCTCTGTCTCTCCTGTGCATTCCCTTTCCCTGACCCGAGTAGCTGTGTAAAAGGGGTATGGGCGGGCAGCCTGCAGTGCCCCATGGGGTGGGTGCTTCCCCCCGACCAGCCGCTCTGCTACCTGTGTCTCTGCAGCTGCAGAGCATTCAAACCCTGCTGTGGGGCCTGACGAGTTGTGGGGGTGGCCTGTAGAGATGTACAGCCTGGGCAACAGCAGGGTTCAGGGCTTCTAGCATTCCCTTCATCCTCCTGGTAAAGGGCCAACCCCTTCCTCATGTTGCCATTAGGAGCGGGCTGCAAGGAGCTGCTCTGTCCCTCATTACTCCCAATAGGCAACACTGCTTGGGTGTAAAATGGGGTTACAGGCATTGGGGTGCCAGCACCAGTGCCCTAAACAGGCCATAGATGCCTGTCTTGTCCTCTGCAGAGGTGCAGCACCCTTTCTTCAGCCCATGTGTGTCTGAGCTGATGGCAGCTTCCAGGAAAGGAGAGGGTTTCTGCTGAAAGGCAAACCAACAGTTAGTCTCATGCTTTGCTTTAACATTTCCCCAAATTCAACTTTTTTCAGTAGATTTTTTTTTTCTTAAAATGTTCTTTATTTGCCGTTTTGAAATAGGGACTGAAAGGTGTTGCTATTGGCATGACAGCAGGCACATTTGTAGAGCAACTACAGAAGAAAGAAAAGGGTAGATTTAAGAAAGAATTAAGGGAAACTAAGAAAGAGATAAAATAAAGTGCCAGTAGAAAAGTGAAGCTATAATTTTAGGCAGACATCCTCAATGTCTTTTTTCCACTTCTGTTACTGGTAGAAGTTCTGTTGTAGGTGGTTAGGTAAACATCAGGGCAGTCTAGGCAAACAAATATTTAGCACTGTGTCTTGGAAACACCCAAGTCATTAAAGTAGCTGTTACAGACCCCCCAAAAAGGTACAATAAACTAGTAAAATAAGATACTAAATAATCACATTGTGGTGAAGAAAGAAATTCCATGTTGTCTAATTCTGGAATGTCTGTTCTGAATTCTGGTCTGTCATACCCATCACTTGGAGAGGGAAAGAAACTAAAATCTGTTTTCAGAAATAGAAAAATGCTTTTTACATCTAAATACAGCTCTTGCATTTGTTGAAAGAAAAGTTACTTTGATATTTGTTGCTAAATAAAATCTTGGATCAAGTAAATTTAATTTAAAAAATTAGTTAAGGCAACAATAAACACAGGAAATATACATGAATAAAGTGTTCTACAAGTCAGGCAACTCTTTTAAGACTATAAATATCACCTAAGCAAGGCCACTATAATTAGCAAGGGGTGAACAAAAGAAGACATCCAGAAATAGATGGAGAGGGGGGAGGTTGTGAGGGTGAAATGTCTTGGTTAACCTTATTCAAGTGTTCTTTCCATAGCATAGGAAATGGTTCCAGCTAGCTCATGAGTTCTGTTGGTATTAACTGATTTTTAAAAGGACATTTCCATGTTGTCTGTATGCCAAGGAAATTCTTTTACTGGCATGTTTGCTGAATACAGGAAACATCACCCTGACTAAGTGACACTGGATGTGACGAAGAATTGTATCTTTATTCTGGTGTTACAGTCAGCACCGTCTGTTTGTTTCATCTGGATACCTTTTGGTATTTATTGGGGAATACACTGCAGTCTTGCAATTTGTCCTGAGTAATGAGCAAACACAGTGACTGGTGGTGCTGAGTCATAATCCCTCACCACTCGAGAAGCAGCCTGCTGCAGCCCTTGTGCACCAGCTGCTTATTTAGTCTGAGGGCTAATCCAGCACTTCAGAGGAGGTAAAGACAGGGCAGTCTAGTCATCCCCTAATCTACTTCATCCCTCTTCAAAGCATGGGGAGAAAAGAGTAACAGAGTGCTGTGAACCATACTCCTCTCTGTGCTATGTCCAGAATTCCCTGTAAAAGGGAATAAATATGTACCTACAACTGCTTACTGGCCTAAATAGAGAGCTAAACAAGTTAGGCTTGCATATAGTAATTTTCAGTGTTTGTCAGGTTGTGCTTATCTGAATAAAACTTTACTGAAGCGAATGAGAATTTTGTCCCAGTTAGAAGTGTAAGTTAAGACCTTGAATACTGTATTCCAGTTTTACCCACAGGATCTGCCAGTTTCCTGTTTTCTTCTGTAAAGCTGCCCGTGTGAAGTTTTTACATTTCATTTGCTACGTGTTATTTCTAAATACCCTTTTTGTTATTTATTTCCTCTTCTTTTCCTTTCTCTTTCTTGGGAATAGTGTTAGTACCACAGCCACTACATAGGAGGCTGTATAGGAGTAAGTATAGTTATTTGTGGCTTGGGCTCCACTGACTTATCCTACAGAGATCTTCAACAACAGTCAGCGTGTTTCAGCACCAGCCCCTTAAACTCCTTGTACTGGAAAAAGGTGGAAGTCTTTGAGAAAAATGTTAAGACTGGGTGGGTCAGACAAATCAGAAGTCTTCTTTCCGTCTTGCTACTCTTGGAGTTCAGTAAGAATCACAGTAAAACCATAAGGGTAGTTAATCCATTCTATTAACTTTCCTTTAGGTAACACCAAAAACATGTAGGGAGAATTAACAGGTGACAATTGCAAAAAGTGTCTGGTTCTACTCCCACAAACTGTGCGGTAGTTTTAGGGCATAACAACCCTGATGTTAGAAAGAGTTGTGGGAGATGCTAGGGATGTAGTAGGCTGATGGGAGACAGGAGACTAAATTAGATGGTGGTGCAAATCATGCAGTGTGCAAGTGGAATCTGATACTGATGTGTAGCTCATACCCAGGTCACCATGGTGTAAACCAGTTTCCACTTCTTTTTGTAACCACTCCACAATCACTGGTATTCTGCCTGTCCACATAGAGAGAAGAGAGGGAGATAGAAAGCAAGCTACTCACAAAGAAAAAGTAGTATTGGAGTACTGTTTGGGTTTGTACACATGTAAGCACATATTACACTCATGAAAAGCATTTGAGGCTGAGACCTAAAATCGAACAGTATTTTGTGTATTGGCCATATTGCTAAGATTCTACCCAGACTTTCTAGTGTTTGAGAAACCCCAAATCGCTGTAAGGAGTAGCATCAAAAAGCTGTCTTTCTGTGACAGGACTTGGAAAATAATGGTCCTTTTTACAATACAGTGAATAAATGACAAGAAAATTAACAACAGCAATGATAATAATAACTTAAGTAGAAATAAACACAAAGCAATTACTTTGTTTTGGACCTGTTGTTCACAAGATAGGTTCTCATTCTGCAAGCATGGTCAAGGACAATGCTCTTTACTCACTAGGAATGAACTTTCAGGGAAAGTGTTCCCAGTAGGAGGGGTTATACCTCAAACTCAGTGTTTACATGGCTAGCTCATTTGGTAATGTTGAGCAGCATATATTTTTAATTTGCATGCTTCTCCTTTAAGGCATATCCTTCTCTTCACTTCAGTAGGAGCTCCACATGTTTTGCCTTTGATTCTCCTGCATGCTGGCAACTCTAATTAGTGTTAATAGGAGTTTCCGTGGAGTTTCTCCCTCTTTCTCTGTAAAAGAGGATAGTTTTCAGTAGTTTATCCCAGCAGTGGCTGGTATATTTACAGATCAGGAATTGGAGTTTTATCAAACCAGCACATGGTGCCTATCAGGAATGTATCTTCATTTCTTCTCTGTCTCTGCCAAACTGGAACTTTACCTCTTTCTCCAGGCTGAATAACAAATAGTGTCATGACTGTGAGATAAAATGATATTAATCATTCTAACAAACTCCCCTTGGTTTTTAAAAGATTGCTTAGTATTGTCTTTGGTTTTGGTGGTTTTTTTTTTTTACAGTAATAATTTTAGCTAGTTAACACAGCCTTTCTCTGTAAGTTGCTAACATAGTAACTTGGTGCAATAAATATGAGTTAGAGAAGATCAGATCTTTCTTTGAGACTGATCTTCTCTAGGGCTAGATCCTGCAACCCATACTAAACCTCTGCCCTATAGAAACTGCTTTGGGTTTCAGGGATATTTTGTATAAGGGCATAATACTGCAACACTGGGACAATCTGGTCCTTTTTTCGCAGTGCCTCTGGTTTTATTAAAATAAACAACCTACACGCCCCCTTGCCATCAAACCTTGCATCTGGAAAGCAGAAATACAGTTCCATTTTGAGATTTTGATCTCAGAGATGCATACCCACATGTACTGATAGACACAATGAACAGGAGCCGCTTTTCTCCTTCTTCGTAAGAACTATCGCGTGTGGCTTACTGTGCTAACGTAACCCTCTTGCCAATATTTCAAAAGACACAGAGCTTCCCAGCATGATGATAAAGTTTTCCTGTGTTCCAATAATAAAAGTTGAACGTACCAGTAATTTCCAGTTCCTCTGTGGTCGGGCAGCCTGTGAAGACTAAATCAGAAGTACCCAACCTGCAATATCAGTGTGGGAGTCGGAAACAGATGTTCACCGCACAATACAATTTGTTGTCACTGTCGATACTATATGGCACTTTTCCCAACAGAAATTGTCTGTAGCTGGAAAAGAATGCAAGGAATGATTCATGCCCCGAATTTTTTTTTTTTTTTAAATGTTTAGTACTCCTTGTTTTCTTTTGATTTAAGAGTTGGAATCAGCAAGGCATAAGCACTCAAAAATACAATTAACTGGACTTGTAGTGTCTGTATTGTATGTCAACTAATTAATTTAAGGGTTTTTTTTCAAGACAAGACATTATGTTATATTAAAACCAGCAAGTCAAATTCTCTTCTTTAGAATGGGAGTGCTGTAACCATTAATCTTCTAAAATATTTGATGCTCAGTATCTATTTACACAAAAAGCATGTGGTGGCAGGTAAATGGGACAAATGATTTCATGTGTATCTGAGCATGTATTTATATACATTATAATTTTTTATGTTCCTATAATATACATACAAGAAGATGTTTAAGTAGTTTCTTATCTTCTCTTCATACAAGAAGATGTTTTATACATACAAGAAGATGTTTAAGTAGTTTCTTTACTCCTGGAAATTCTAATCGAACCTTTGGGCATTAAAAACCGATCAAACACTCAAATATCAAAATCCTCTATTAGATTACTATTAGGTTACTAGTAGATTACTTTATAAGAGTAGCATATGATATCTAGCCTTGATTTCCAAATTTCATGAATATTACAAAAGCAGATACACTAGATCATACTGACAGTAAAAGGGAATGAATTGGGCTAGGTGCTCTTTAAATTAAATATTAATTTTTCAGAGATACACTAAATATATTTTTAAAAAAAGGATGCAGAAAGCTTAAGTGAAATCAGACCTACATACAAATTAATATATTCAGTTAGAGGAGTGTCAGAGAGGTAAAGATGTGACTGCCAGATCTCTTGGATATATCACCTATTTTACATTAAAAAGTAACACTCTAAGTACTTTCAAAAATGAAGATACCTGGAATCTGAATTGGAGTTCACTGAAATCGGTGACAAAACTCACATGTAGTTGCTGACATATGTCTGGCAGACTTTCTTTAGAGATACTAAAAGAGAAAAATGCGTCTGTAATTACAGAGCCCAAACAAGAGCAAAAGATTTTAGCACTGTAGAGTCAAACAACTGTCTTATTTTTACAAATGCATATGGTAACACTTCACAGTAATCTTTTTGTAATATTAATTCTGCATTTACTGTGCATTTAATGCTCTATGTCAGGCTTCAGTCAATGGGACACAAAAAATTATTTTCAGCTGTGCATTTTGTTCTAACTACTACATGATTTAGCCTCAAGTGCTCAAGTTCAACTTCTCTTATGCTTTTAGATTTAGTGACTTTAGATATGTTTGCATATTGGGATGCTACCCCTTCAGATGCTTTTGGGTAAGAGCTTGAACTCTATGCAAAATTTTAAAATGCAGCATGTGATAAAACACCATGAAATAGCTGATGAGATAATGTTTATCACAATCATAAGTAATGTGCTGAATTTGTGTGTTTGTGTGTCTACACATGTGTATTCTTATATACATTCATGGGTTAAACTGAGTTTTTCATCAACTAGGTGTTGGCAAGTGCCAAAGTGATTTAGGATTTGAATGGGATTTAGGCTGATCTAGCTACAGTTGTATTTCTCATTTCATCATCATGCCAGGAATACTGTGACAGTTGTGGTTTTTTTTTAATTTATGAATAGACAAAATTAAATGTCCATACCAGACATACCATTAGGTTACAGAGAGTGAGGAGAAACACTGCATTAGGCCTTATTCTTTTGTCTGCACCCAGCAGAGAAGTCTTGAATGTACAAAACAGCTGGGAAACTTCCTATGTAGCACACAGCGTGAAAAATGAATTCAAGATTTAAAAAAAATCAGTCTGATTAGGCTTTATTTCAAATGACTGTTATTCTGTTTCTGTAGTATATCTCTTTGTAAAATACGAATCAGTGCAGATATGTGTTATCTGGGTGCGTTACATCATTTTTAATACTAGTTCTACTCTCATTTTGGCCGTCAATTCCCAATAAATGTTTTGGACTTCAGAGACTTCTCATTGCAATACCGGAGACAGCATATGCACTTACAAAGTTTTAGTGTTACTTAGCATTTCAAAAATTACTGGATTAAAACAGACCCATTTGCAGAAGCAACTATTCCACCATGCTCAATGACACTGCTTTTTATGTGTTAATTTTTGTCTGTCGAATGGCATTTTGCTGTGTCTCCTTGTCAATTTAATTATCTTTCTGAAAAAGAGAGGCTTCAGGATGAGGCAAGTTTTGATGTTCAGGTTACAGGACAGATTTCCGAAGAGATGGGAGAAAAAGAAATTACTGGAATTAGCAGGAGGCCGGCCCGCCCGCTAGCGAGTGGAGCGAGCGGTATTCGGAGGAGAGGAAACCCTTGGCCACCGCGCAGCACGGCTGTGTACACCAGAGTTAGTTAGAGTGCTCTGAATCTCATCTTTTGATCTCGGGCGATATTTTTCTCTGTTATGTCACAGAGGTCACCTGGCTCATGTGTGACAAACTGCCTGCATAAGTCACAGTGCCAGTGGCAGAGATTTGTAACCATGTCCCTGGTCCATTGCCTTTGAATTATTTCGCAGGCCCTCTGCTTTACATTTACACTCTGTCGGAAGATGAACAGGGGAAGGGAGTAAAATCAAGGGCAGGGTCTCATCCTGAAGGACAAGGGGAAACAGGTGGAAGGTTAATGGCCCTGGAGCGTATCCACAAGCCTCTCAGGCTTGATATATGGGCCTCAGGCCTAAAACGGGCATTGGCTTTCAAAGATATATTATTTCATTTGAGGAGAGACATTCTGGAGTTCCTGCATTTGTCTGCTGATAGATGATCCTCTGTCCACAATTGGTTATGGCGTGTGAGTTTTCCTTGGGCCTGCTCCCGTACATAAAAATTTTGCTGAGCTCTCCAACCTTTCGCATGCCTGTGAGAATGGGACGTGTGCGGGCCTTTTGGCAGGCGGCTGGATTTTTGTTGCTGCTATTTTCGTAGTTCCTTTTGAAGCGCCAGGCAAGTGGGGGATGAAAGGCGCTTCTGTTCATTCATACGCGGCCGGGCAAGGGTGGCCTCGCGGGGACCAAAATGGGGGAGAAGAAGATGTCAGGGATCCATTACGCGTACGTGCGTCTGCAGCCCGGGCGGAAGTCGCTCCGGCTGATCCTGTATTTTATACTGGCACATGCCCTCGGAAAGATAAAAACAGGGAAATACATTTGCATAATTTTTACAACCCCTCGTCTTTTATTGTATTTCAGCTTTGTTTGGGTTTTCACAAGTGATCCAGCTTGTGGGAAGAATCAAAAATAGTGACTCCATAGCTTAAGATTACATTTGTTGGGGCTCTCTCCAGAAGAGTTACCTTAGGCACCTCGTACAAATGAGACGCTACTGCTCATGTCTTAGCCAAGCGCCAGAGGACTGAGAAAAAATCATGGAAATCATGGCTTTCACACGTTTTAAAAATCTCTAACGGCCTTTAATGAGTATGGTGAGATACAGAGGTCTAATTTGGCTGAGTGCAATAGGACTGCACCGCGGGCAGGGCAGAGCATTGGCAGGATCTGGCCCTGCTCCCTCTGCTGTGCCCGGCTTGAGAAGGCACCAAGGTGTGAGTGGTGGCAAAGGCCTCGGTTCAGAGAGGGAACAGGCCCAGGATTCACTGCCATGCTGGCATCTTCTGTCTTTACATAACTGCAGTAAACTGTGGGGAAAACCTGCTTAAAAACCAAAGAGTTTAAAAAGCAATTAAGCCCCCTTAACATAAATTATGGTTTACCGTAGCCTACATAATAGCTTGTTAAATTTTCTTCATTTTCAAAATATACTTGCAGTAACTGTTATAGGATTCGCTTCTAAGACCCATTACACTACAACAGCATGGTTTAAGGAAAGTGGGGTGAATATTTTTACTATATGCAGTATGTTCCTTTAGATTTGATTTAGTAACAAATAACTGTTCAATTTCAATTGATAGATTTTGCTTGAAATAATTCACATTAATTATACTTAAATATCTCCCAGTTATACCTTTTTCTATTTTTTTCTATACCACTAAAAAAGCAAAGTAAACACAGTATAGATGTCGTAAGTTTCAATGTCATTTGTTTTCTTGCTTTTGTTACAGTAAAACTCATATAAATAAGTAGATTAATAGGTTAGTAGATTAAATTTAATCCTAACTCATGTCTCAGTCTGAAATTTTAATTAAGTGTGATATTGGCACTGTGTTGTTTGAGTAATTAGGATCTGCTTTTGCTGTCACTGAACTTGATTGCTGAACTCTGAGCACTCTAGTCTGAGCAGGATCAGGCTCTGCATTTCAGTCAGTTCCTGTAGCAAATGTTCTGTTCTAATGCAATTATTCTCTCTTCCTTTAACGTCCTGCAGAGTTTAAGTTAGATAAGTGGGCTAAAGACTTGAGAGACATATTTAGTGTCTCCTGCAGCAGTAGGAAGGAAATCTGAGGACTTGTTAAAAGGAAAGATTTAGAAGCAGAAATTCTACAGAGAGAACTGAACAGACTGTTAGCAGGCAGGAGGATCTGCTTTTCCACTTGTTGCTTTGATAACGGATAAAAGGCTGTCATGAACTGCAGGCTACCAGCTGGGAGCAGATAGAGTAATCCCGGCAGAGGGCTGGCCCCAAACTACACAGGCATTCTTTTAAATCTTTGAGACCATAGGAAAGTTGTTTTTTCCTTACCATCACCGTCATTATTCATGATGATGTTGTCCACCCCAGTTTAACATGTTAGTCTAGTAAATCTACTTTAGAGTACTTTTCTGTCTTCAATATAAGCAAGTATCATGTAGACAAAGATATTTCATCTGTTTCATTCAACCGCCTAAAGATTCCCAAAATAAATTCCAGAGAACTGGATCAGGAATAAAATACCACTGCCGAAAGAAATCTCTGTTGTCTGATTGTAAAGGTATATTGCATCCAACGTGCAAATAATCACAGGAACAATTTGTAATGTATGCCTTCCTTGTAACCAACACCCTTAATACATGAAATATAGAGGATGTGTTACTTGTAAGACAATAGCAGCAGAATGTCATTTGTTAGAAAACAAGCCAAAGTGACCCCTGCGTGGTACAAACACGTGCAAACACGAGGACAGACAGAGCCCAGCAAACCCATGCACACCTAGCCTTCCTGGTGTGCATTGTGCCACCAAGCTCGTGTTACCAACATGCTTAGACACGTGCAGGATTGGGCCAGTAGCATTCATTATCATTTGTACAGGTGCTCGACAAGCTGTGCTGTTTCAACCTATATTATTGCAAATTTTAAAAAAAGGTACTTAAAGCTCTGATTGTCATTCTATACTGTTCATTTTAATGATATATTTAGGGGCCTAGCTTGCTTTGTATTCTTATGTGTAATTACCCATATGAAAAAACACCACTCATTAGTGTTCTGTTCCACTGACTTAATTATACTCCTTAATTAAATCTTGACTAACTGGGGGTCACTGCAGTGTCAGTGGGATTTGTCACTGTTTGTCAGCAGGTGTCTGGTCACATCTATTTCTGGTTTCCCTGTTGCTGTATTCTGTTTAAGAGCGTGGTCTTTTCTAAATGCAAAGGACAATCATGCATTACCTTACTGTGTTTTGTGCCTTGCAAACAAAATGAAACACCAGTGAATCCATTCTGTAATACTAGCACTCTCCCAATCTTCACATACAGGAGGTGGGAAGGAAGCAAATATAAGCCTTTTCAAAACGCACTTCATTACCTCACTTGTGCTCCTTTTCAAAGGTTTACTCTTCCTGCACTCAAAAGCCATGGTCTTATTAATTTATCAGATAATCTTGTGTTCAACAGGCATAAAAATATATTGCAAATATCAATGCAGGGATACTTCTCCTTTCCCCTACCTCCTAAACGTGAAATGAATTTGAGACATGACCAGAAAGAACGAGCTAAATCAATATTACATGCATAACAAATACAACATGGCATGTGCTGCTACTGCTGTGTTGCTCAGCATCAGAAGGCTGCGGCTCCCGATTCAGTGTTCCCTGAATAATTCAGTGGGAGTTCTGCATGTGCAGTAAGTGCATAATAGTGCCATTTCTTTCCATTTCAAATTTGCATGTTTTGGGTTTGTTATTTTACAAAGTTACTTAGGGGAAATATAAATCCCATGTTTACGCATATAATAGGCACCTAATGTTCATCTGAATAATTGATTAGTCAAGTCAGGCTTTCATAATTAGCTGTTAGCTTTCCAGTATAAGCCCACAAACCACTTGTCAATCTACAGAAGTTTTTAATTTATTAATATATATGTTATCAAAAGTGCTGCAGTAGTTACCTAGAAAGCATTTATTATTTATTCTGTTGAGGCTGAGGAGGCATTTCGATTCTAGATGTGTATTTTCAATCTATTGTATCTTTCCCAGAAGATTATCTTTTTGTTCTGAAAGTTTTCATGAATGTTCTCCACCTGTAAGTATTTGCTTAAAGTGGAAATCGGAAAGAGGTTTTTTTTTAAAAAAATAATCCGTTCAGCCATTGCTGTGTTACACAGAAGCTAGTGATGTTTCATTGATTATAAAATAATGTGCATCACTTATTTGTACTCAGATACCTAACAACCATGTAAATAGATGCCACTGGCAGATATCCCTAATGCCACCATAGATTCTGTGACCAGACAACAGATGCATCTGTTGATAGCACACATGTGACAGTGATATTGCAGTTACGATTTGTGGATCTCTGTGGCAAATTGAAAAATTATAAGATAAATTGTATTTATCATTAACTCCATGACCTCATTTGAACTCTACACTGATCCATTCTTGCTTCCTCATAGTCCTGAGCAGTTTTCACATAGTTGTTGTTACAGGGAAAAAGCATCCTCCTTTCTCCAGGAACTGCATTTTGAGCCCATGATATGAAGTTTGTAAAACATTTGCTTGTGAAATTTGAAAATTGTTTGATTCTTACTAGAATTAAATTAAAGACTGAACATCTGATAAAACAATAGGGCTAGAAATTTTGTGGTTTATTTTATTGGGAAAAAAACTTCACATTTCCATTGGGAGGCAGCATTTGCTTCTAGCACTTGTTGAGTGTGACACTGAATTTTAAAAAGATATTATTATTATTATTCATGGAAAAGGTATTTTAGTTCTGTATGTGCTGTAAGTTTACTTTCCCTTTTCAGTAGAATCACCTTCAGTTTACTGAAAATATATAAGTGTCTGCTTCCCATCAGTGCAATCAGGACAAATGCTTCAATAAACCTGTAAAGTGCTTTCCTGAATCAAAGTCCTTCTGAGGCCCGTACCATTGGATGTGTATTAAGTTCCTTGCTTTATAAATAGAAAGATACAAATATATCAGAATTCTAAAACCTTTTTAAATCTAAGCCACCACTATTATAGAATAGCTTTTTGGTTTGTTTAGAAAAAACATGATGTAAAAACCACATTCATAGTGGTAGAAGAAAATGTATGCCCATTGTGGTAATGTGATTTATTTAATTGTGGTTCACCACTATGAATTATGTGGTCTCACAAAATTCACACAAGTCCTTGAGCAATACTACAGCATCTTGTGTACCATACACACGTATGTATTATGCATATACTCTCTCTCAGGTTCTACTTAAAGGTAGAAGAAATATTAGAGTACTTCTCTTTTAAAGAACTTTAATAACATACCTCCCATTGGAAAATGCAAGTACGTTTCTACATTTATAAGTATGTCATTATAAAGTAATTCCCCCACAATACGTGTATCTTGTAACAATATAAAATTTCATTATTTATTTTTATGTCCATTGCAAAACAATAGAAAATTAAATGCTATATTACTAAGAACACAATATCTGTCTAGGATTCAGAGCCAAGTTTGTAACTGCAGTTTGCAGTTATTAGTGTTACACTAACATAAGGATTTTCTATTGGAATATTTTTAAGCATAGGAGTTTCTATCTGGAAAGTATTTATAATTTAGGCTGGTGGGCTAATTAAAGATTTAAGCTGTGCGAGCATTGAAACATCCACATTCTCACTATTAACATAAAAAGTTCTCGCCAGTCCCCTGTCTATTAACCTCAGAGTTCAGAAGCATTTCCCAATGGCACTGTATGGCTAGCTCAGTTCTGCCATTTAGACTTTGAAAAAGCATTGCTTTCAAAAAGTGTTTTACAACTGGAAATAGATGTATCTGCTAAATAGATTCATATTTTCATGATTAGACAGGTGATCTGATCACAAGGCAGAAGAAAGATCATACACATAAACAATGAATTAAAATCCTGAATAGGATTGCTAAGTCTAGTTTTCTAGGTTACAGTTAAACGAGAGCCATTATATGGGCTTTCAGATAAACTCACAAAGCTCTTATCTGTATAAACCTGATAGATCTGCCATTATTCTTAGCAACTAACAGAAGCTGTATCATTCAGTTTCATTAAAAATGCATTAATCCTTTTTTAGTAACCTTTTCTAATTCATTGATTCAATTTTACAATGAACAATAAAAATGTTTGGTATAATAAAAATACAGTATTAAAAAGTGTTATATACATAAATATTTCAATGCAATGCAATGCAATGAGATTATTCAGGGTTTAAAAAATATTAACAATATTAATATCGTGCTCTGAGACAACAAAGTGTACATTTTTTCAGCATCTCTGAAACTATACATCAAAAATGAGTCTTTAAAATGAGAGGCCTGAAATGGTTGCTTATAGTATTATTTGCGGTCACTTCATGTACAGCCTTCATGTAAAGTTGGTGACATTCACCAGCAGAGGTGATGAGGGGACAGGAAAGTGTTGCAGGATGTATGCACATATTCTTCATAAATATCGAGAGTCCAGGCTCTGCTGATCAGGTCAATTCCCCCTGAAGTCACTGGACTTTGGCCTAAATGAAAACAGACTAAGGCTCCCAGGGCTGGACCTCAAGCTGATGCAAGTATTGAGAACATTTTGCTTGGTGGACAAAGTCCCTGCTGAGTACGGTGCAGCACCGTGAGCACCTTGCACAGCCGCGGCAGCAACTGCCGTCCCACTTAGACCAGCATTCCAGTATAGCTCTTGATCTGGCAGTTCTCCTAAACCAATTAGAGTAATTAATCCGAGACTTTAACAGGTTTTGACACAGCTGTCTTTTTGATACATGGTCTTGTATTCAGTTTCTTCTATTCATTTTTGTGGCAGGAGAGCAAAATATCATTGGTTGTTTCATAAGCGTCACCTCAAATGCCAACAGCCGGGCACGGCTGAGCAGGCCTCTGTTCCAGCAGTCTATGGGGCCAGTTGCTGTGAAAAGCTTCCCTGATTTCTACAAGTGTTCCAAGACGAGAGGAGAAGGAAGGACTTCATATTTTCATGAGTTATCCCCTTACAGATTTACTTTTAATTCTTTCAGCAAAGCAGATTATTAAAAGCAATGACCTGAGGTCTTCATTCAGCTATCAGACTTGCAATCCTGTATAATGCGCACCGCAGGGCAGAGGTCACACTGACGAGTCTGTTAATGTAGTCACTCTGGGATAAGATCAATCTCCATACTTCACCATATTGATCTAATAGCTCATTGGCACTTCCCTCTTTGAATTGATTAGCTCATGTGTGAAAAGAGATTGATGGGTTTCTGACCCTGAGGACTCCGTCAGGAGCACACCCATGGCAGGGGAAGTGGATGTTTTCGCTGCTTCATTTGGGTGGCTCATTATGTGGATGCCTCACAGGGAATAAAGGTCATAACATTGTTTTATGAATTATTTACATCAAAATATCAGGTTTTTGCTTCATTTGATGCTCTACCTGTACTGAATCCATTCTAAACAGAGCATAAAGAAATATACGTGAATGGCCAAAAGTACCAAATATTTATGTAAAGGGAACCACCACATAAAAGTGACCTTAGAAAGCAATTTTACTAATATAAGGTAATCATAATAGATACGAGGGTAGGAATAGACTTCATGGGTCATCTAGTCCATTCCCCTTATGCAATGACAGAAAATTGATGATATCTAGAAATGAATTACATTTTAATTGCATATTCTGGATAAGTACAGTGAATCTAGTTCAGACATCTCAGGGAACTTGATATTCACACTGCACTGTAGAAAGAGGCAATTTGCATGCAACATGTGAGTTAAAAATAAACTATGAGCATTTCTCAGTTGTTAAAAGTAACCTAAACAAAACTAGATTCAACTCCATTTATCAAATAGTCATATATTTGCAAAATGCATATATTTGACACAGTAGATTGGATTTTGGTGCTGTGTGTGCTCATGCAAGAGGAAATATAACAGGAGCTGTCGCCAGAAGCTGAATTTAGAAGTTGGCTTATGTTAGGTTGTACTTAAAAAATGTGTGCATTATCAGAGCCTTCACGGATATAAAGCAATAAAAACTAAGGACTGGCTCCTTGAAGTCTTCTGCGAAGTACAGGCTATTTTGTATTTCTGTCTGCATAGGAATTGTAGAATCACTCTCAAAGATATTTGTAACGAAATAATTTCTTATAAACCATCCAAGCTCAGGACCCTGTATACTATCATACCTAGGATGGTGTTACATAGGACGTAAGGTTATATGGTTATGCCCTGGTACAAAAAATATTGAGCAAAATATTCTTTTGATGTTTTTAAACTGATGCTTATATTTACGTAAGGAGACAGTATGTTTCAATAATAATATCTCACTGTGCTATTAAACTGGAAATTCTGAGTTTATTTTGGGGGCTGGCAGTTTAAATTGAAAGATAGACAATTTTATTTACAGAAAAACATCCATGTATGCTCCCTGTAGTCAGACAGCCCTTTTCTACTATGAGATTTATGGGAGCATAAACAGATACTGCATAAAAACATAGTAATAGGCAGTCCCTCCCCTAAAGATCTTATATTCTAAAACAAAGAGACCGTCAGGAAGAGAGATGAAGAGAGAATTCAATCCATTCCCTGTCAGTGAAATGATGCTGAATATTTGTATAATCTTGCATTCATTTATAATTCTAAATCATTCAGGCTACTCCATGTACCAGGAAAATTTCCCTGGTATAGAGTTATGTAGCCATATTTTAGAAAGTTCTAATGCATCTTAGAAAAAATTATTAGAGGCAGGGATAAATCTGGAATTAATCAAAAAATCATCTTACATTTGGGTTTCAAAGTAATATTTTGGTCATGGTAAATCTTCAAAAATAAAACCCATATTACACTTAATTACAAACCAAACTTAATTACAAACTTAAACTTAATTACAAACCAATGAGTAACATGCTCAGACCTAGATCAGTAGTAGAGTGACAGACACTTGAGCACAATGCAAAAAATAATTTTTTGAAGAAAATGTTGCCATTTTATTACAAGCTCTCACCCACTGACTGAGTTTTTTCCAGTCTGATTAAAACTTAGCTCCCACAGTTGTGGCATATGGTGCACTCACAGGTTAATGGGAAGTAATCCATGTAACCCGATTTTGTTGTTTATTGCTCCTACTGTGAGCTAAGAAAAACCTAATAAATAAGATGTACAGACTAACTCCCTTTTTCCTTAACTCACATCTAATCTTCTGTTGCATACAGACTTATAGGAACCCAATTTAGAGACTCAAAATGTTGACACCTGTGTCCAGGTGTGACAGCAAAGAGAGTCAGAGGCTGACTGAGCTGTGCCACAGTCCACAGTCAGTTTTACCTGCAAGGTTCCCACTCACTCTGTGTTTGGTATTGCAAAAGTTCCTCTCATCAACGTAACAAGTAGCCCAAATAAAAACAGCTTTTTCAAGGATATTTTTAAACTTTAATATCAATCCTAACTACAGAGCTAATCATGTCTGTATGGGACCTGAACAGAGTTGTGACAACCTTATTTTAATGATACTTCAGAGATTTCCAAATTAGAATAGAGGAAACAGGAAGTGGGAATAAATGAAACAAAGCCAAATGATAAATGGAAAGAACATTTAAATACACACTTGCCTAGTCCTTAAACATTCATTCAATCAACACTTCCTGTGATTTTTAATAGCATGGCTCTGTTCTTTTACACTTGATTTTGTTGGGAAAGGAGCTAATTTTCTTGAAGACGATGTTCTAGTTGAAAGGGTTTAGCTAGATGGTAGTGGCTGCATGCCGAGAGCCTCCTGCAATGCTTTTAAGATGTAAAGAGAAGTACTGAGTCTTTTGGATCATTCCAGTGTGCATTGCTCATTGGATCGTTCATCACACATTATGCTACTTCTCTACAATCTTCTCGTATGACTTCAGCTTCCTTTAGTGGTGTTTTAAAACAACTTTTTCTATTAAGTTAGATGGATACTGGTTAAATACATGACAACCCCCATTCACAATGCTGGATTTTTTTTCACTTTATCCCTTATCATTGGGTCTTCTTTCTTATTTAATCTCTGCCCCAGGGACTTACTGTGTACTGCTGCAGCAGTTGGGATTTAAGACAACCTTTCTGCATTTTTTCTTCATCAGTATACCATCTCCTTTCACATCTTGACTGAAGATACTGTTTCTCTGGTTTCTTACTGCTTTCACTGTAGGCTTTTTGGGCTGTTCTATTACAAAACAGGAAAACACAATGGAATGCTTTCATATGGCAAGTGCAGTGTTTTATGATTACACCAGCCTCTATCACCAAAGGTGTATTGCAGGTGACTTTCTGTCCTGTTCAGCACAGTATGTTTCAGTGAGTCCAATATGGGCAGAGGCAACTATCTGCCCTTACACAGCTGGGTGTTTGTCAAAAGTATTAGGAGGACTATGAAAAGTAAAATATAAACCAACATATTTTAATTCCTGAAAAAGATTGCAGTCCTGCGCAATCAAAAGATAAAGAACATTTAAGATATAAAACTGCTGAATTGATGATAACTAGAAATGATATGGAACATCCAATTGTTTTTAAACCACATTGTAAACCATATTCTTTGTGTAGTTTATCAATGTCTAACCCTAGTTATCACTAATACTTACCTGCAAAATTATTCCTCTCTCATTTACACTGTTGTAATGTTAAAATGTCTCCTTTTTATTTTTGACATCAGAATATTATTTGCATATTCCCGTCAGTATAACTGTGAATACAGTCCCACGCTGTGTACACAAACCAACCCTTGTAGCTGTCATCTGATAAAGGAGGAAGGTTATACTTTTCTTATGACTTGCCCTTTTGCCATACTCCACACCCCCTTCAATAGCTGTACTGGAAAGAAACACAAATGCTATTAAACAGAAGAGTAACCACATAGTGTAATTTAAACAAGAGCCAATTTAAGTATCTTGTGTTAATGCATGCAAAAAGCAGTGTTCTGGGGCATAGAGCACTTGAAAGAACAGAACCCTAAGTGTGTTGAGAGATTACTCTGCCTGCCTGTTACCATATTAAAGGGTCTTTCTGAAATTAGCATGTCTCTTGTGTCAGAAGTTAAAAATATTTTCCATATTATACTTAGTTGATTGAGTTTTAATAGAATATTTATTTTGTGGAAAATAAATTTAGTTCTTACTAGGACTTTGTCTTTAATATTTTACACTACTAACTATCCACCCCTGTGTGTTGTATTGATCTCTGTTGAAACTTGATGTTGCTGTTTTCTAAGAAATTTTACAAATGAGAGCTGATGTAGGAGGTAAAGCTTACCTATAGGCTCTTAGAATAAGTGTCAACTCGAAAAATGGGGTAGCTGTAAGAAAAACATAATCCAATAAATCACCAAACAGGAAAGGAACATTACATATTAGAAATCCTTTCAGATAACACTAAAATATGTGTGACTTGGAGAATATCACAGAGACTTTAATTGAAGGCTGCTGTACAATAGTATGAAACTGCTGATTCAATATATTGAGAATAAATTCACAAGCAGTACCATAAAATTTACTAGACTCAGTCTTGTCTTCTGTTTCCCCAGAGGACTTCATAGTGCATCCTAAAAAGCAGATCAGACCCACAAGGCTAATGATGAATGGGCCTAATTCGGATTTTGGTTATGTGGAAGTCAAAGGATTTATGTTCATGCAAGTTAAGAGCTAAGAATATGGCTCAGCACAGTTTTGCAGTTAGTTTTTTGACGTTAGGAAAAACAGATATACTTCCACAGTAACTCAAGGGAATGAAAGAGCTGTAGAACCAAAATTGCTACACAAAGTGTATAGCATTATCTGATTTTTTTTTTTTTAATTCTAGACCCATCTGTGCATAAACTTATGCTGTACTGACATCAGTAGAGATACTCACAGGTGTAGGATTTTGAAGGTCCAGTCCTGAAGCAGGCACCTCCTCTTCACTCTGTGAAACAGGTGCTGAGATGAAGAATTCATTTTTCTCTTTCCTTATCTTTGCATTCACTTTGACAGGGAAGAAACAATGCATTGTAAGCAAAATTTTCAGTTGGGACTAAAAAGAAGTCTTTTCTTATTTTCAGTTAAAAAAAAAACACCCAAAAAAGAACCTAAGAAAAACACATTTATAATTCATCAGAAATATCGCTGACTCTGAAAAACTAAGTTATTTTCATGCAGTTTTCACAGAGATAAATATGAGGAAAAAGAAAAAAAAAAGAGTGTGTTATATGTTGCATATGATGCATTATATAAATATATACGTGTATGCACACAAAGTTTATTGTAACAGCCCTTTCATCTATGTTTGAAGAACTGAGATTTACCATTTACCTTCTCCTTGATGGAGGGAGGTAACTCTCTAAATGGAGTCCAAAGATCCATAAAAGGAGAGGTCTTATTCTTTAGTAGATCTGCTACTTGTCCATACTCCCTTCAGCAGTCTGGGATCCTTAGACTCATGCACCTTGCGTTTCATTCCCGAAAGAAAACAGGATGTGTGTGAACTGATGCTCAAGGCAGCTTTCTATTAAAGCATTCTGACACAGTGGAAGATTAGTACTGAAACTGGGAAATGGTTGGCCACTGCTTTGATCCCCTCTTTCACAGTGACTTTATACATGTGAGGGGACAAGGTGTCCTAAAGCCATCGCTCTCCCTGTGGGCATTTGTTAAGCGTGAATCACCACACACCATTCAGAGCACGGGCACCACATACTCACCACTTCCCATTTTGGATGGGTAAAAGTGTGGGAATTTCAAAAGAATGTTGCTTTTCCTTATCTATTTAAAAAAAATGAAAAGTGGGTTGATATTCCAAATACTAATGGTTCCATGAGCAGGGAATTAATGAAGCATTTAGTCTTTCTCTTTTCCTCTCTCTCAGTTCTCTGTTGTTGAATAAAGGGTGACCAAAATTAGCTTTTCTTTCAGCATAGTACCCAGCAGTTGCTTTCCTCTGAATATTGATTCACACAAGGCATATAGGAGTTTAATCTCTTGAATAGATGAACTTTCTGTTGAAACAAGCTAACACTGACTGACGGATTTAGAAGTTATTGAAGGAAGAGGTATATACACACATGCACAGGCAGACACCAAGTATAATTCCACCTTATAACAGCCTCGTTACATGCTGTAAAGGAGTAGGAAAAGGCACACTCTGAAGTATTTCTGTATTTGCTTTCCTTTTTAAATTTTGAAAAAATGGAAAATGCTACCAAACTTGGAGAGATTTTTATATTTACTTCACAGTAGAGCTAGAAGACAACAGGCCAGTTGTCTAATCCAACATGGGGTTGTAAAGATCACTCCCTGCCTTTAGCTAAAAAATTTATATAATGCACAGGTTTGTAGTAAAGAGATGGAACAATCAAAGTTAATATTAAATCATTTTTTCTTGAACTTTGTAGCATTTTATTACTGAGGTTATAGGTAGTAATCACATTTTATTAGGGCATTCACTGATTCTGAAAGTTATGTGCTGCTTTTTGTCAGCAACCTTGCACAGGAGGTTTCTCACTGTTAGCAGCAACCCATCTGAAAAGTCCACATCCTTCTCTACCTATGTAACGATTTGGAAACCATGCATGCATTCAGGAGGAAAAATTAGCCTCTGGAGTGCACTTGTCTTATAAAACTTTGATTTGGAGCGATTTGCTTCACTATAGCATAAGAAAATGGAGTAGCAATTCAAGCTATACGCCTGCAATGACTTGCGAGTGATCTCCTAACTACATTTGAAAGAAAGTTCAACCATCCCTTGAACCTGTATGCTTCAGGCTGAACAATTCAGACAGATGTTTAATCACTTCATATTCACTAGGAAATGGCTATTCAATGGCCGTAGAATTTAAAAGGCGCACTATGAGATGAATGCTTCGTGTTATGTCTGTATTGGCATTCCCTTTTAGAAGCATAAGTAAAAACAATTCAGCTGAATCCAACATGGTGTTATCACGTAAATTTCAATCATCGCATTTTTTTTAAATATCATTAGATACCCTCTTAAATTTTTAGTTGCAGAAAAGCCCAAAGCTGTAGTGCAAGTTGATGCAAACTAAAAGAGGATTCTCCAACTTCTCAGAAAGGGAGGTGTATGTGGACTGGGTAAAAGGTGAGCGCATTGTTTAACTGAATCTGAAGCAATAATTATAAAGAAAATATTTAACTTAGAGCAACACAAAAAAAAAAAAACCATGACCCCAAAACTTTTAACAGGTAATTCATCAAATGTCTGGCTGAAAATACCTCTTCAGAATAAAAATGGTAATAAATCTGCAGTTGTTGGTTACAATATGCTAAATATTGTGAAACACTTTCCTAAAAGAAAGGCACAGTGTGGTTTTGATAAGATTAAGGGGCATTTCAGCAAAGCATACACATTATTCTTCATTTTACTGTTTGGCAATTTCAGTGTTCTTCAGAGAAAACAAAAGTTTATAATGATTAACAGTGTGTGCTGTGGGAAGCGTACACTCTACAACAATACTACTCTTGTGTCGCACCAGCCTTCCTCATCTGTAACATCAGCACAAATACTTTTTCAGATGAGTAACCAGCATTTCTGAGATAAGTCCTTCTTTTAACTACAATTGATAATGCCCGATTGTGCATTGCAGTGTCAACAGAGGCCCCAAGGAGCCTGACAAACTTCCACTGAGTCCTGTAGCAAAAGCTCAGGGCCCCGCTGAGTGGGAGCCCGGGGTTTAGCAGACAAATGTGGCACTCCCATCCCCAATCCCAGACCATCTTTTTGTCCCACCAAGAGATAGTGTGCCACCACAGTACTCAGGATTAGACCTTTACACTTCAAATTGAGAGTATTTTCTCCACTTTTGGAAATATCCTACGTGGTTTGCATTATATTGGTAAAAAAAATCATGCAAACTAATAGTTGCATCAAAATGTAATCTCATGCATGTCCGTTTTCTAATGTTAGTTAGCAGAGAACTCAGAAAAGTCATCTTATAGTTCCAGCTGGCAGTGGAGGAACTCAGGCATGCTGCCAGGGAATTCTGTGTTCAAACCTGTATTCAGATATATAACAGTATGAAGTTTACTGTGCAGATAAGCAGTATGATGTTAATCTTTCACAGTGGACAGAAAGAAGTGTCACAGTTCCACCAGGCTCTAAGGTTCTGTTAAACCCATGTGAAACTGGACTTGTCTCTATTTTAACAAATCTGGGGTTTTTTTTAAGCTTTTAATGGGGAATACTATTTTGTAGCAAATTGAAGAGTCAGTTAATTTAGGACACACCGTGACCTTCCCATCCTTGGGGCACAGACTGTCCTACTGCTCTGCGGCCCACCTTCATCCACTCCTGTCCCAACAGACATGAACTCTTGCCAACCCAGCCATGCAGCAGTTCTGCTCCGGTGCTTTACTGAGAAGAGCTGGGATGGCCAATGGCTGAGACAACAATGCAGGGGAACATTGCAGGCTGCAGCCACCCCTTCCCAGGTGCTGCAGCAAATAGGCTGTGCTAATGGCTCCTTCATGGGGCGGGGGAGAAGGAGCACAGTACAGGGTTCTTTCATAGAGGTCACAATACTGAAATATTGTCAATGTATACCAATTCCGTTGGACATTTATACCATGAGGTCAGTGGAGATATGTTTTCAGGTCAACATGGGAAGGACAAAATCTTAAAACTTTATCAGAATATAGTGCATTGCATCCTGCCTGTACACAAAGCACCTGCCAGGGGGTATTGCATGGGGAAACTGACTGTGCAGTGTCTCATTCAACTGTTTACTTAGCATTCCAGATGCTGGGAGACCCTTCTTGGATAATGAGTTATGCTCTGATGTTAGTTTATTCTGACTAGCTCAGTAGTTAGTAGGCAGCACAGTGGGATGGCACTGTGGGGTTGCAGAAGTGACCATTTCTCTCCCTTAGCGTAGGAATACGCTACAAGTAGTCTAAACAGCATGAGATTAGATGACTCCAAATTCTGACATGCTTCCTTGTCCTCACTGTGAGCACAGGTAAATGGGATTTTGGTATAGGAAACGAGATTTACCTATTGCCATGTATTAATGATATCACAAAGCTGTCCCTTGCTGTTTGAGAAAGTAGACAAGCACATGCCTACTTTCACTTCTGGGCCTTCTCCTGCCTGTGCTGGTGACAACCACCATCCTCTGCTTCTCTAACACAAAGTACCTGCTCCTTCTCTGCCCCAGCAACATCACTTATTGTCATGCAAAACCTTTAAGTTTGCATCTCATCCAATGTCATCATCCTCACCTTCAAGGTTTTACCTTCTTTTATGCCTTGTCTCACTGCACTGCCTCCCCATTCCTCTCCTTTAAAGCCTCCTCCTTCCTTCCTTTGTCACTTAGCAGCAGTTTTACAAGTGTGATGTGTTACTCCTTTCATACTCATAACATTATTACTCTTTCATGCTGGAAATTATTTCCTATTTCTTTTGAGACACACACTCTCCACATCTTTCCTTAAAAGCCATTTCTTCAACAACAATTTCCAGTTATGCTGTCCCCACTGGTGTGTCTTTATCTGAATGCCACTGGCCAGAGAGGACCTACATTTAACCATCTGTGCACAGTATTCAATCACACTTTTGCTCAAGGCTAGATAATTGTCAAATGGGCATCTCACTTGATAACTTGCTTAGGTAAGACATGGGTTACTACATCCTTGTGTCAATGTTCTCTTATGGCAGGGAGCAGCTGCAAATTTGGGGACTGTTCTTGCAGTAGCTGGTTGTTGGCCATATGATGTTCAATTTTTATTTATAAGCATTCCCAGTAGCTGGGACAAAGGATACTTTTTTCTTGTTTTTAAAACATTGATAATACTCTTAAAGATCACCACAAACTGTAAAACCTCAAACTTTAGCCGACAGTACAAGTTTATGAGCTTGTTTCTAATTCATTGTATAACATGATTCAAAATTATGTTGATCATAGGAAAGTCCCAGACTGGAGCTTAGTTATCTTGGTAAAAGAATCTTATCTTTTCTCCTGCTTACCCTGTTAATGGCAGACTTGCATAATTTGGCTTTGGAGTCAGAAGACTGAAGTCCACAAGGTGCTTTTTCTGCAGAGGACCTTCTTCTTCAGAACTCACTCTCCACCTTTCTCCCAAAACTTAAGCTTCTTTGCCTTCAGGATCAGTTTAAGGCACATACTTGTTTTGGTGAAAGGTTGTGGGGGTTTTTGCCGGAAAATATGCTTCTGCAACTAATTTATTGACGTGCCACAGAAACACAAAGGTGTTTGTGTTCTGGATGAAGTTACACATGTCATAAAGTTTTCCAGCTCATTCTAACATAAGAAGTGATTTGTTACCTTTTTTGTACAATGTATCTATGTTGTTCTCTATTTTTCATTCCGTATGCATTAGCAAAGATAAAGTGTGTACTTTTCCTCATTTACACACTTTTCAGAAATAGGCTGGAAGTGATCACTTGCCCTACATTTTAGTAAACCTAGACCCTCCTTTAATTCATCTCTGTTTCTTCCTAGTGCAAACTGGAAGCATTCTGCTGCCCCGCCAGCTTTCTTAAAAATGGCAAAAGCAGCTGGATCTAATTGTCTTCTAAAGGCAATACTCTGTTTCGGATATGTATTGTGCTTTTTATGCTACCCATTTTGTAGGCTTTCACTGGTTAAATTACAGTGAATACGGAGGAGCAGATTTTGTGAACCACTAGCAGATGTTCACTGTTGCTAGTTTTATGAGTTTTGTAGAACAGCAGGAACAGACTATCTGCAAAACATTTTTTTTTGTGATTTTGCCATCTCATACTGTTCTCACAGCACTGGCTCGGTAATGATATGATAAAGCTTGGGAGGTAAGCTTTGATTCCAGACGAGCTGCTGTAGGGGCCTTCAGAAAGCCAGACCCGTAACGTGTAGTTTGTTTTCAAACGCCTGTGGCTGAGACAGATGGGTTAGCTGAAAATACGTCATTTATAATATAATCAAATGCTTGACCTCTTATTCAGGTATTAGATGTTATGACATGGGTTCTGGATGTTTAAACTGTCTCACAGTTTGGTTCATGCAGATGTAAGCTGTGATTGCTTTGTGTGAATCGCTAATTTTGAATGAAATTATCATGTTAACGTGATTTATTTGAATTCTGTAACACCTTGTAGTACAGAGGAGATCACAAGACAGTCTCACATAAAAAGCGAGAGCACTAGAATGTGTACATTTCAAACATTTTCTTCAAGCAATGCCTTATTTTAAAGCTGGCCCAAGTTTTGGTAGGGAGAATGTCAATGTGGTACTTTACTGTCCTCTCTTGAGCTAACAAGTCACTCGGTTGAAATGGTTTTGTAGTCAAATACACGTTGTGGGCAGAGTAAGAAATCTTTAATACAGAATCAGCCTTGAACAGAAATGAATTGTCGTGGGCACAGACAGCATAGCAGCCGAGCAAGGCTGAGTTTGGGATAGCACTAGCTTTACTTTCACTTAGTAATACATCCATCTACAGAGTCCACACCTTTCTCTTTGCTCCATCTCTATTGCCAATGGATATGTAGCATATAGCAGTTATCTGAGCATACATGTATTAATTGTGACTGCAGGCAGAACAGCAGCTGTGAAAAAATAGATAAAATATTATTCTTAATACTGGAAAGCCAAAGCATGCAAAATGTTTGAAATATCAGAACTGAGCACATTTGCATAATTCAGCCCTTTCGTGTCTATGCATTAAAATCTGTTGTAACACAAATGCAGACTGAAGCTAAGAATAGGACAGACCATTTTAATACAAACATTAACTAATTCTGCAGTGCTTGATTTTGCAACCTTACAATACTATTTTGGCACAGATACTTGGATTTAATTTTCCTTGGGTTTGCTGGTTGGTTTGTTTATTTAGAGCAAAGGAAGGGGACAGGTAAAATAAAAAAATAACCCCAAACCCCATGAAAATTCTCTAGGTAGGGCAGCAATGTCGGGAATGAATTGTGCAGTTTCCCAGCACAGATACCTGCTGCAATCATGGAGGGTCCTGATGCAGGCTGTACAGGAGAATGTGGTCTGCTGCACACAGGTTCTTCTGCCCTTTTCTGCCCACTGGCTTCGTGATAATCTGCTCCCCTTCTCTCCTCATTTCATTTGCTTGCACAATCCAGCAAGAGGGAATGATTTGAGACAATACCTAAGAGGGCAAAACTGAGACAAGAACAGTTGGGAAAAGCCTGCGAGTGGAAAGAAAGGAAATTAAGACTAATGGAGGAGGCAAATAGAGATTCGGATGTTAAAGTCTGAGCTGTATCCAAAGTGACTGGAAAGAGGGAGACAATACTAAGTGACTTTCACAGGTGACACTACAAAAATCTATTGGTGACAAATATTATTTCTTTCTCTACCACATAACCAGAAAACAAGCTTGAAAGAATAAAGTTCAAAAAATCATTAGGTTGTAGCTGATAAAATTTGAAAACATCTATTTCATTATGTAATTCAGCTCATGCAAGATTGCTCCTTATAATGAGGTTTCGCATGCATTATGAAATCTAGATCTAAATTGATTGAAATTAGAACCCCTGAATAAATATTTTAATAGGTCCATGTCTCAGAAATTCTAGGCATTACTCCACTTTAAATATTTTGCTAATTTTTTTTTTTTACTTCTCCTAGTTTATAGCAATTTTAATCTGTTCAATTGCTATCTATGCAGGTTCTTAGAGTACTATTAACTATATATATACTATTACCATATCTGCACCAGACACTTAGATGCATGCTAATGTATGCATCTTTTAACTCTTTCAGGACACACATCTGTAGTCAAAGACTTTGATTTTAGGAAGAAATCAGTAAGTTCAGTAAGAACAGATCCAGAGGATACTGATGCTTACCGTGACTTAAATTCATAGTCTGCTTTCCTCTCATTTGTAAATTTTTTCTCCCATTCCCATGGAAATCTTAATTATTTTTCAGTCTTTAAAGTGAATAAAACTGAATGCAATCCAGTTGTAATCGTAATCAGTTTAGTGATACACTTTGTTGTCCTATCATATGCACATCCCAAATAACATTGCACAAAAACTTAATATAGGTTGCTTGTGCTGACTGCTCAGTATGTTCCTTCTATTAACAAATGCAGTCAGTGATACGTCTCACTGCTCACTACTGCCTTGTGCACAGCCCTTTCTTGAAATGCCGGTGACACCTGAAGCTACTCAGCTTCTGTTTATGAAAAGTTTTCTTCTTTTTTCATAGTACCACAACCATTCTTAGAGAATGTGTTTGCCTCTCTCTTCACCTTTTCCTGTACAAGGGACCTATCTCTGACTTGTGCTTGTTGCACCAATAATGCTCTTGAATCTGCAGATTCCTTACTGTGTCCAGAAGTTGAGGTTTAAGGATGGAGAGTACAGAAAAGTTCACATTAGCATTATTTCTGCTATTCTTGTTTTGGGGAAAAAGTAATATCCCATTTCCATGAGCTTTCATAAATATTCTATTGTTATTAATTTGCATAACAATGCTGTAATTCTGCTTTTTTATAATGTAATCGGTAGGAAACACTGTATACATTTTACAAATGAGGGTTTCAGCAGTGCCCTTTACAAATAAGGGTTTCAGCTGAGAATAGCAATTTTGTGGATGAATAATTTTTGATAGCATTTCTGTTCTCATGACATTATCCAGATACTTGAAGAAAGACTGACTCCATAGTATGATGTAAGACTTACTCCCAGAGTGAGGCAACCAACTTTCGTGCTTACTTTACAGGTTGATGACCAAATGAAGTTGCTTCAGAACTGCTGGAGTGAACTCCTAATTCTAGATCACATTTACCGGCAAGTGGTACATGGGAAAGAAGGCTCCATCCTTCTGGTTACCGGGCAACAGGTGAGTATGTGGGCTCAAAGAAGTATTGATGGCTTTTTAATAATCATTTTCAAAATAGCAGGAGTTTAACTAGGTCAGAAGCACTCCTGTGTTCTCAGGACTCTCCACAAATAATGTAGATAAAATGACTTGTGCACTCTGTTCCTAGTCTGCTGATTACAGTTAAACTTATAAAAGCAGATATAATCATAAGCACTTTGCTTTTCAAATATACTTGTATACTTCAGTGATTGAAAAATAGCAGACGAGAAGTGTTTCTCAAGAAGTTGTATTTCCTGGGGGCTAAAATGGTTTCTGACAGCAACAGCAACATTCCGAAACCTGATGCTTTAGGTCTAAGCAATTATAGCTTATTTTCCCTTCAGAATTGTGGTTTACTCAAGGAATTACTAGCTGGGTCAGAGACCTGGAGAATCTGTAGCTAATACCTCAGAAATATCTTGCTTTTAGAGAAGTATGCACATGTGTGAGAAACCGGGCAGCTGAGACACCTCATCCCAGGAAATTTTTTCAGTCCATAGGCAAATGCAGGTTTTGTCTCAGGAGCTGTCTTGGGATACACACCCTGCAGTTTCTGCACAGCTTTCCAAGGGTTACTTTTCTTCAGGTGTCAGATGCATAGCTTTGCCAAAATGCAAGAGCAATAATGTGGCAAACATTAGGAAAACTGTGAGAAAACCCAAAGGAAATAGAAAGTTTTGTCTCCCTCTTACTTTCCAAAGCGAAAAGAACTTGACAGCAAAAGAAGAACCTTATTCCTAAGATTCTTATTCTTTTTTTAACGGACAAAAATTACAGTATCAAAGAGAAACAAAGTGTGCCTGTACATTATGTTCCCTATGCAAAATGAAAACAATGGCCCATTGGTATTTAAGTAGCTGCAAACTGAATTGCCTCAATTTATACACAAATGGGAAAGAGCTGCTTTTTCTAAGATACATAATTTGTACCTGCATGTTGTGGAATCTGCTTACAGCTTTAGTTATAATTTTAAAACTGTAGCCATTTCTTAACACTAAGAACAAGTGTTTATAAGAATCAGAAGGAGAAATAACTGTTTGCAGTTATGATAAAAAGGGGTACAGTAGAAGGGAGAAATTATCAGCTTGTCCAAGAAAAATGGGAAAATTCAAATTCTAGCTATGGAACTGACTCTTGCACCTTTGTGGAAAGTCACTAACCTATCTGAGTTAAAGTTGTAGTCTGTAATTATATGAGCTAAAATTCATTGCAGTACTCTTGATTTATATTAGTGCTATTGAGAAAAATTACTGATCCCCTTTCCATTTCATCATCTGTAAAATATGGACAATTATACCAGCAATTATTTTACTTATCACAAAGGGTACTTGCTTATTCCTTTGTTTATAAAGCTATAAGTGTATTGACAGATTTTTGTTCTTGAGAGAACTGCTAAATTAGTGTCTCATTTGCTATGTGATTAGCTAGTTTTAAAAGGTACTGAGTACCTGAGTCCCAGTCAAATCATTAGAGACATCTAAATACCTTTAAATTCTAGCCATTGTCCCCATTTTCCCACAGTAATAATTCTTACCTCATTAGCCACTTTTATCTTTTCTTGCAAAAAATCCCAGCTGTTCAAATGCAGAGCATTTCACTGCTGTTGGACAATAGGTAGCAGGATGCTTATTAAATGTTCTGCTTGCAAATCATCAGCTGGTTTTGGAAGTTGGAGATTGTACTTTTGCCTGGAAACATACAACTAAGTTAAAACCTGGCTAAATTGGATTGATAGCATCCATTTTTGCCCCAGTTTTGTGAAATAAGTTTAATACAGCCTCCTTTCAACCCAACTTTGCTTTCCTATGCCAAAGTTTGAAATGTTAAAGTCAGTACAAGCACCATCATCTTCTGTACATTCCTCTTCACACTTAGGCTGCTTGGAGAGCAAGGGGACATATTACAACACAGCGAACATGTACACTGCAGTCAGTCCTTTTCCTTAGGGATGGATCCTTCCCATGTCACACTGCCTAACGATTCTCCTTGAGAAACGGGGAGACACTAGACCTGAAGTAAATATGCAGTCTCTGGCTGTTGTTTTTGAAACTGGAATGAGTTCTGAAATCTACACATAATGCCACTGTATTGTCGTGATTTCATCCAGCTCTAGTCACTGTCACTGACTGCGCCTGCTCTCGCTGGGCTGTGCGGGGCATGTGTGCTCACAGGAAGACCACTGGTAGAACTGCAGAAATGCTATTACTGTGCTGCCAGTACACAAGTTGTATGCAATTTTCAAAAGCATTTACTTTAAAACATCACCTATTTAAATTATTTTCACGTGTGAAAATCGTTCATTGAAGAACATATTATATTTAGATGGACAAAGCTGGGTGAGCTAAGCAGAAGTTTTAAAATATCTAGAATTGCCAGAGCCACAAATCTTAAAAATCACAGAATAATCCAAGCTGGAAAGGATTTTAAGGAGCCTCTAGTCAAACACCCTCCTTAAACCAGGTTTATCAGGGCTTTGTCAAGTTGGGTTTTGAAAGCCCCCAAGGATGGAAACCGCACAACTTCCATGGACAGGGAGCGACACTGCCTGACCATCTTCATGGGAAGAAAGTTTTTCCTTAGTTCTGGTCTAAATCTCTTTTTTTCCAAATTATACCTCATGCTGGTCACTTTCCTCCTCCTTGAGTCCTGCTGCATAGCACAGAGTCTGGGAGACCTTGTTAGTAAAGGTTGGGGCAAAGATGGCACTGACAACCTCAGCCTGATCTGTGTTTGCTGCCACTAAATCACCAGCTGAACCCAGCAGCAGCCTCACATTTTCCTTGTTCATCCCCTAATTAGAAATTCTATAACCCTTGCAAGTCTAAACTCTAGTTGAACACTATCTTTTTTGAACATCATCCCTACATGCCTGGACAGTGCTTCTAATTTACTTATTCTGAGCCGTTCCTGGCTTCGGCCGCTGCACATTCCCTTTTCTGCGCGGTAGCTCAGCTGTGAGTTACTTGTTTAGCCAAGCTGATGCCATACCACTGCTTCTCTCTCTAAGTGGCAAGACAGGCTATCTTGGCAGCACCAACTCAGTGTTGTCATTCTAAGACACAACGCCAGTTCAAATGTATTTATGAAAGGACAATTATGACTCTATTTCCTCCATATTAACTGTAAAATAATTCTGGCAAGCCATGCTTGTAGACCCAGGCATTATGAGTCTTTGCTATTGCACTGAATGCTGTGTACTTTTTGGTTGCTGCCCTGATCCTTTCAGTTCCTTCAGTAGAGAAAGGGAAATAACTGTGTCCACCATCTCATAAAAATTAATTGATTATGGTGTGGAAAGCACTCTGACATTTATGATGAAAAGTGCTGTAGATGTTTTTTATTTACTGCTACCAGCAAAGCACTATGAGCAAAATTACAGTCAATCATCTGTCTTTCAAAGATATTAACTTTAAACTGAGGACCTGAGCTAGGTAGCCTACTTTGTTACCTGAGAGATCATGATTATTGTCATAAGTTAGCAAATTTAAGACCTCAGAAGCCTCATTCCTTGCTTTCCTTAATATATCCCTCCATAAAAGCTACTCAAACACAGTCCTTTTTACAATCACAATCAAGGGGGGAGCAGTAAGGGGGGAATTTATCACCACTTAATTAGAACATACCTATTTTCTCTGGTTCAGCTGCACCATCTCTGTTCTTCAGACACAAAAGTCAAAATTCATCCAGCTCCCCAGGGTCATACCACTGTCAGTTCTATACAAGGTATCTAAAATGGGCTAGTAGTTAGAAGAACACTTGATAATTTTCAAACACATTGGCTCAAACCCCATTACCTTAGGGCATTCTTATCACATTTCCATACATCTGCATTTCCCTCAAGCCATTGGCTTATGAGTGTTACCTAGTGTGAATCCGCTGTGTTCTCACTTTGATGGGGAAAAAGTGCAGTCAGCAATAAAGTAGTAAGCATTGGCCCTTACACAGAAAAAAGACAGTGTTTTATTTTATTTTGTTATTTATTTGGTTGGAGTTTCATAAATGAAGCTCTTTTGTGTGCATGTGTTTCAAGACAGCACTTTTTTCAGATCATTACAATTCCTCAGCAGTTCCTCAGAAACAAGTTCCTCCCTATGCTGCACACTTCATTTTCTGCACTAAGTACTGCCCCTCAGCAGTAGCAATTACCATTTCAAAAGGAAATAAAGTAGCACAAATGCATTTTACAACTCTCCAAATTTCATAATAGAAAACAGCTTAGGAGTGATTTGCATTGTGGTGGTTAATTGTAAATCATTGCCAATATGCTCTCTGCAGACTGACTTTCATAGGCTTGCCATGTAGCATATAATTTTAACAGACCATTTCTAATTATAGAACTTTAATTCCTCCAACTTGAACGCTTTTCTTTTGTATCTTCTGCATCAGCAATACACCGTTAGCTTCCAAGATGCAGCAGACACAGGTAGATACAAAAACTCTGTATGGAATATTTCATGTTCCTGCATTTTCACACAGCAGTCACACAACACATGAACTGTAGCCTTGGCTGCCCAGACACAACCTGCTCATCTTGTTCATACCTACACTCTACTCATTGTTGCCAAATCTTCCCTCTGCTGAATTTGGTCAAAGCCTTTCAGATTAAAGAGGCTGTCCAAAAACGTGCTTATATCTCAGATTTTTTTGAGATTGTTGAAACTGCTGATTTAGTTAAAGTTACCACATGAATACATCTCTCCACCTGGATTTGTATTCAAAAGCATAGCTCCAGAGAAGAGCATGAGAAATAACCAAGATCTTGACAGTGTTGTGTTTTGAAGCAAACCAAAATATAACTTCAATTTAGATCAGAATTTTGTGGTGTGAACCTCTCCCTAGATGTGATGCTCTGTAGATCTTTCAGCTGTATCTTATTGGAAGGTGGTGATTTGTAGCCTGGGGAATTTTCTGTGGCAATGTAATCTGTTAGCCTTACCCATTTGCAAAGAAGTCTTTACTATCCCAATGTATTTGCTGAGGCTGTTGGAGAATCTGTCTATGGAACAGAACTTGCAAGTCCAAGGAAAGATCACCTTGCCCCTAAAACGGTTCTCAAGACACAGCTGAACTTTCAGACTGTGGGCTACAGATGACTGTATCACAAAGAAAGGTCACCCTATATAAAAGAGTGTTAGAAGGAGTGTCTCTGAACAAGAAGAGAAAGGAGCTGGCAAAAAAAGTAGATAAGGAAACAGGCTTTTTTGTACATCCTAAGAAATGACTAAAAATGTATACACTAGTCATAAGGTATAGAAAGATAATGGATACCTAATTCGAAAGCTATTACTTCTTATGTTCCTGGAAATGGGCATTTTTTTTTTTTGGTTTTTTGTTTGTTTTCCATTAGATTTGTGATTGCAAGCAGTGACGCTTCATAGTTGTAGTTGGCAGAAGAGAAGTATTGGCATTTGGGGGCCAAATCTAGAAGTCCTTACATAGGCAAACACTCACAGGATTAGACTCAAGGTGGATATAAACGAGGTCAATCATTATTTTGCTATTCAGCATAGTATTTGTTCTCTTGTATCCAAGCTTACACAGTTCCTCACTCTAGTGGTTTCTGCCTAAAGGTAAAGAAAATAAGGTTTTGCTAGTTGTTAAAAGTGCTTCACTCCATATGAAGATAGCTGCGTTCTGGGGCCGAATTAGATATTCTCAGTTAAACTAGGTAAAATACATCAAAAGTAAGTTATAATCATGAAAGTGCCCAATTCATGTTTGTCCAAATATTCATTAAACATTTCAGCCTTCCAAATAGCTGTGGATACACCTGTGAACAAACTGATCCCACTTTACCTTTGCTTTGCTATGTTGCCATGAAACCATCATAGCACTACAGTTTTGAGTCTAATATTCCAGTTCCAGTAAAAAGTCACAGAGAGGGCACCCAACGTCGATCCTTGCACACCAGAACTGTTCCATTTCCCACATGGTAACTTGGGTTGTGTTCATAGGAAACACATTTCTTTTGTGTTTTGTACACATTGCTCCCATTAAGAGAACAAAAGCCATTTGCCTGGAGTCTGGCAGCGTTTCTTCAAGGCTGCTAGTCCTCCATACAAGACCCATAATAGTTAACTAATTTCTCCATACAAATTCATGTAAAGTCCCATATTTGATTTTATGCTTCTCCAACATGAGAGACAAGTTTTTCAGAGACCCATCTCAAAGAAGAAAGCATCGCATCAGTCTATCCCAACTGCCTATTGGAGTAGTCATACTGATGTGATTCAAAGTGAGCACATCCAGTCTTCCATTGATGAGAAAGGATTTAAAATAATAGAGAAGAAAATTGAGTAAAATAAGAGCATAATAAAGGGAAATGAACTTACATGGTTAAAAGCTCCTGAAGAAACAGTCAGAGTTAGCACAGCTCTTGTGATGTTACCTAAGCATTCACAAAAATATTGCAGTGATGGAATATTCCAAGTCTGCCTTCTGATGAATTTTATGGACATTCAAACTTAGCAGTGATTCCATATCATCACATCTCTATATATAAAACACAAAGTGCATTGCAACACTTTGGTAAAGAAATGGATCCTATCATACTCTAGATGAGCTATGTTCTACACATTGCTTTAACGTCTTCATACTAATATTTTGAAGAACCCAATGGTCCCCATTACTAGAGTGGAAAATTTAATGGTACTGATTAAAATAGCTATCTCCATGAAACTTAACAATACTTTTATCATTATGTGTTTTATAACGTAAACCTATCTACAGTTAATGACTCTGTATACAATCAACTACAGGGCATAGAATTTTTCCAGTCTTGATATACTAGTTTTTCCGAAACTAAGTTAGACAAAGTAAATGCAGTACTTTGGACTGTTACTATTTGCATATTACAGCTAATTAGCAAGCACAATAACATCATCCTAGGGGAAAGGTCTACTAGCAACTTAATTCATTATCTTCTATTATTGTGTATCATGTTAAAATGACAAGCATCTTAGGCTGCATAAGTCATCATAATTTTAATTAATATATCCAGACCTGGTCTAAGCATATCTGCTGCTTTTGGCCGTGTTGAGTCCTCCTCCATTTTTGTATGTAGGCGCCTCTAGAAGGCACTTTTCCATGTTCATTAACTTAGTAACGTAACATAAACACTGCTTTAAATGTTTTTAATGAAAGAATTATAGGAAAAGCTCAAAATTAGTTTAATAACCATTGACACTGACATGTTTCAGGAAACAGTGGAAACGTAAGTATGGCCGTGATAGTAAATTAATGTGCTTGCTATATACTGTGCTGAATGTATCCTTCACTAACTTGAACTACCTTAGTCTGCTCGAACCTTTGCTCATTATACACATACTGTGTACAGCCACGGAAGGGGCTTCATTCCTAACTTCTTCTGGCCGAAGGGAATGGCATTCAGCGATAGACAGTACCTGGTTACAGCCATCGGCAAGTAAAATCACTCTCATCCTATATTTTGGAGGCTGTTCCAAGCTTGCTGAAGCATTGAAAAAGGGTGGTACAGTTCCACACAACATTTCCACATGCCATATGACCCCACTATCATATCCCAGAAATCAAACAAAATTTATCTTTAGAAGAAGGAAAGAACCTGATTCCACCATTTAAATGTTGGGGTCTGTTTTGTGAGCGTAAAGAGGAGTTGATACCAGAGGCCACCACCTGACTCCACCAGAAAGCTTCCGTCTGAGCCCAGTGAAACCAGGGAATTGGCTTCAAGAATCATTCATTACCATGATAAATCATTTGCAAAACAAAAAGCACAAGTGCTCCCTGCATTTCTGGCCTTCAGCCTCAACATTTATTTAGCCCAGGGTGTAACTTCATGTTGTAAAAAGGGTTTGTCTTTTGTTCTGCCTCAAACAATATCTCACTGTGTTAAACGAGACCTTCGTGTGAGAAAAAACCTGCAGAATTAGTCACTTCCATCTCTCTTACCTCTCTGTTACCAGCGGAGAAATTAATCAATAGCAGAATATCAAAATACTGCTGAAATCCGAGTACTTTACTATGATGTATTGTTTTAATGTTCATAAACATTCAACACTGACCTAGCTTGCTTTCACTGATATTATAGGGATTTGGACTTTTAAGCCACTCTCAACTGTATCAAGAGAAGAATTTAGAAAAAACACCCAGTATTCTCATGTCTTTCTGCAGTCCCTGAAGTTATGACCTTTTTACTAATACTATCAGCTTTTCTGTTCCTTTTCCTTTGCTGCTAGTGCCTCCAAACTACCCTGACCTCTTCCAGAGCCTGCACATTCATCTGCCCAGCCCTTACCTCTGCCTTGCAGGGAGTAAACCATGTGGCAACTGTAAGAGGTAGCCTGGAGAAATGCCGAGGAGGGAGGTTGACAAGGATGCTGCCTGTCTAAGGGACTTACGCCCATTTGTTCCACTTGCTGGAAGTTCGCTCCTCGCAAATCCTTCCTCTCCAAACCAAGCCAAAGGTCCCCCTCTTTCTGCCCAATACTCAGAAGATATCCATGAGATGTGTGAGATTTACCTGCAGAAACTTGATGTTTCTCTCTTCCAGAAATATATCCCAATTGCCAGATTAGAGTCTTACTTATTTCATGCTGTCTTCAGACTGGAGATTTGACCCCAGATTTCCCATATCTTAGTCACTCCAGCCTTTGTTATTTTTGATGCCTTAGGTGGATGAAAGCCTAGTCCATAAATCTAAAAAGAGCCATAGCACGAGCTGGATGCCCAGTCAGTTACCACTGTCATGACTTGGGTACTTCTGGCCGTGCCTAGAGACAGTTCAGCACCCAAAGGACTCGTGGAAGATGGATCTCTGAGGACTTTAAGCACAAAGTTTGGTGGCAATAGAGTAGAGGTTCTAAGTATTTAATTTTAGATTTAGGCACTTCAGTTAGAAAATGCTATATTCAGTACAGCCTGCAGTTTGCAAATCCAATTAAGCCTCTATCATTACTTCTTCAGCATTACTGTACTCATGATGCAAGGTAGCACTGTGTACTGGTACATGAGGAATTCACACCTGCATTTGTCTGTGCAGACAGAACTTTATGCCCCACATTTTACTTCTGCATTAGATAATGCAGAAGCTTCACCAAAGCTTCTGTTTTCAAAGATGCCAGTAAACACCAAAATCAACTGTGAAATGTTATACCATTAGTTGTGAAGGAAGAATGATTTTAGTTGTGGATTTGATTTTTACCAAATGGAATTAATGGTATAATAAAAAGTAAATGCTGCTATATGCAGTTAAGCATTTTGCTCAAGGTCCAAGCTGGTTTAGTCTCTGTTTTTTTAAAAGCATTTTTAATCATAAGTTGGAAGGTAAAAGAATTAATACAACTTTTAGTATCAATTTCTGCATGCAGAACCAAACAAGAAGGACAGTATACTCTTTAATGTGACCACTTTTTTAGAATAGACATTAACAGAGGCTTTTTCATGCACAGTTGATTTTGTATAAACTGATTGACACCTTTGGGGGTCGTCTTTCCACTGACTCATAATTTTGCTCACTCTTGAAAAAAGCCTTCTGCATACCCAGTATTCTCTAGTTAAACCTGAAAATTCAACTCATCATATTTACACAATAAAAAAAAATCCATTCTGCGTTGTTTTTAATTGCAAATCCTACTCAAGGGACCAATTCTCCTGCTTAGGAGGCAGCCCTGTGCCTTCTACTAGAGAACCAACTGCAGTCAATTATGGTAATGAAATGTCAATAAATATAAAAATTTAATACAGCCTGCTCTTGGTGAGTGGCAGATGAGGACTTGCCTCCCAGACAAATTTGCTGGTTCTGCAAATATTAAATGCACCTGAAAGAGTAGCAGGTTGCCTGAGAGCTCTCCAGTAGAGGGATGGTGGGAAATCCAGGCATCTACTGGGTTTTTCCATTATGGCATAATCGCTGCACTAAGGCCGCTGATATTCTTGACATCCAGACATCTTAACTTCTTATTATGAAGTGAATAGCGTATTTCCCCACAAAGTGGAATCTCAGTGAGGGATTTTGAGCTTTTTCCCCCCTTAGCAATTACAAAAGGGAAATGAAGTTGTGAAAGTTGGTATATGTGACCAGTTTCTCAATATGAAGCAGTGGAATCATGTCATTATATTAAATTACTCTTTGAGTAAAAAGTATTCGAGTTATGTTACTTCATATTTTCCTATTTTTTATATAAGTATATATACACTTACATATAAAGAAAAATGTGTAAGTGTTTATATAGAAAAAGAGATGAACTAGAAAGTAATTTATGAAAGATGGTTTGTCTGGGATTCCCAAAGACAAGATCCTAGTTTTGTCACAGACTTCTTTGGCCCTGAGTACGTGATTTAATGGCACTACTTCAGTTTTCCCAGGTGTAACAGAGAGCCATAAATCCTACCTCACAGGATACTTAAGCATAATCCATTGACTTAATTGAAACATAAGCACAACTTTCCAGAGCTGCAGCAGTGTTACTCTTAATATCCATATAAAAAGTGTAACTTCATTTTTCTTGTACAGTTGCCTTCAATCAATGTCTTGGGTACACTAAGAGTATATATAGCTAAAATGTCTTATTAAAAGTAGTAACCTATTGATCATATTAAGGTCATCAATAGGAGAAGTCACTTTTAGTTCCCTTCAGTCATATCTCTGTCTTTCCTGGATGAAATTCTGTCAGATCTAAAGTATTTCAGGTTATTTTCTTGCTTTATTGCTGTTTATACTCGAGCAAAATAAATTCAATGATTTTAAAATCAAAAACCATATTTCAAAATACATGTTTCTTAACAGCTTTTTAAAAAATAGTTTTTAAGAGATCGGTGCCTGGAAAAGCAAAATTTTGCAGTATTGCTCTATTTTCTGTGGTAATACCTGGCAGTTCTTCATTAACTACTTTATTATGGGAGACCTTAAAGATGGGATTAAAGCACTGATACCTTTAAGCAAATCATTAACCCAAAGTGTGCACTTATCATTGTGCTTAGTCTTTCTTTAGAACCAGACTTCACTTACATGTACTTCCATGAAATACGGGTAGCAATTTCCCTGTTGTTATGAAAGCTCCTAAAAGAGAAAGGTGGTGGTAATATTAGAGCAACCAGGCAAGAAAAGATTTTTAGATTATCTTTTTTTAAATGCGTCAATAACCCATTTGGGTCTCAGCCAGGCGGCCTGGAGCCGTTCAACATGGGAGCAAGCAACACACGGGGCCATTTTGACAGGACAGTGGTGTTTGTAGGGGGTATGTAACACACTCAGATGAAACAGGGCTGAGCCGAAGGCATTTCAGCCGAGGTGGTTGCACCCTCCTCCATGTGTCTGTCCCTGTGCTGGAGCTGCCCCATCTCGCCCCCTCCAGCCCGGCCCCAACCTCTCTCTGCCCTTCACCTTGGCATCAAGGTGCTCCTGTAGGCTGCGAGCACTCGAGCACTTTTCCACTGCTCACCATCTGATGACAAAGCATGGGAAAGCTAACGGTGCACGTCTTCAGAGTGTCAGAGCAGGGCTGTCAGACAGAAAAAAGAACAAGAAAAACATCTCAGTGTGCAAGCAGTGGAGATGTTGCCCAAGAAGCAAGGATTTCCCAGGGGTGTGTCAGCTGTGAAAAACTTTAAGTATACTTTGCATATGAATTTTTTATTTTTTTTTTTTTTTTTTGCTATGGTGTATCAATTCCAGCTCTCTGTTGGATTTCTATAGACAAGTGTCACTTCAGAAAGCTCATAGATGGGTGAGCCTCCCCTGAGAACGAATGGGCAGCACGGCAAGGGCAGCAGACCCCCAGAGCAGTCTCGCTTTTTTGTGTGCTCCAGAGAAAGTAGTTTTGTGCCCTGGGTTGCTGCTGGGGACCATGCACGTGCAGCTGGCCTGCCTCACACACCTGCCTGCTCCTCCTGCGCTAGCAGGGGAGGGCTCACCAGAACAAGTCTGTTGGAACCAATTCCAACAAGTACCAGGATTCTGTGTGGCTGAGGAGAACAGAAGCCACCCACACAATACCTCTGTTTCCTGTGGGAACACACCAACATTTCTGGGCTTGAATAGATATTTCTGACCGAGTTACGGACACTGGGCCGTTTCCCATGAACACCGTTATGTCCCTCTGGACTAATACACCCAGCATCGGTGCAAAGCTCATTTCATTCGTCTTTCTTTGCGGGATCATACAAATACAATGAGAACAAGGGACACCAAATGAGCAACACAAACTGTTACGAGGACAGTTACCAGTGTCATAAGCAGCTGTCATATATAAAGCTTCTAAAAAATGCTAATACAGACAAGCCAGCATTCACACTGATGTGACATACCATTAAAACATATAGTTCAGTAATATTTTCAATATATGCCATTGTCTTAAAATATGTTTATAATTAAAACCATCTTGACTTGATAACATCATTAAATTGAGAGTGATTATTTTAAACAGGAGTATCCCAGTTGTATGTGATTGCCTGAAACATCCTAAATTGGTTCTGCAGGCGTGACAACCAGACAAATACAATTCTCTTTTACAGGTGGATTATTCCATAATAGCATCCCAAGCTGGAGCCACCCTCAACAATCTTATGAGCCATGCACAAGAACTAGTAGCAAAGCTTCGTTCCCTGCAGTTTGATCTACGAGAATTTGTATGTCTCAAATTCCTGGTGCTGTTTAGTTTAGGTAGGTACACTTTACTCTTCATTGTTATTGTGTTATTATATACATATAATTGTGTTATTATCTTTTTCTAAAAACATTGAAAATATTTTGCTTTTCTTAATGTTTTCCTGAAAAACATGATTTTGAAATATACTTAATGAGATTCACAGTAATCTGAGGACTATTTTTTATTTATCACTTGCAGGAAAATTATGTATAAGGATTAAAAGTGGGTTTCTATAGAAATTACTCCTAAACCCTGTGGAATTTAATAGAGTATTACAAGCTTTCTGTATTTCTGTATGCGGTTTCTGAATATTCCAGAACAAGGATAAAATTATTTTAACAATTCTAGAGAACAGTGGAAAATACAGGTTGCCATGCTTTTCTATGACATTGAATATAGTTACGGACAGCAGATGGAGTGGGAACATGGCTGAAATAGCCCTCTTTTTCAAAGGCATCTGTGGTAAGTATAAACAATCTTCTTTGCATATGATGGCTGTCACGTCATGATCGATAAATCAGGAATGTATCTCATAGTTTTTAAAAAGTGAAAGGAGCTCTTAAAATGCAAATTAATGATAAGAGCTTTATGACAGATCTGGTTAGGAAATAACCTTTGAATGGAAGATTGTTTTGTACTAGTGGAGAGGACACAGAATGGGAAAGATACCTATGCAATACAAATTAGTTAAACCAGTGCCCTCCAATGAATCAGTCAAGAAAAATCACTGGTGCCAGGAATAAAAAAAGGCTTAGGGAGATGGATTCCTATTGACTTCATAGGAACAGATTTTTCAGGTTTGCGCTTTGTTAATAAAGCTGGTCTAAATAAACTTTGGCCAAGTGAATTTTTATTTACTGGCAGACACTTGAAAGGAGAGACTTAAAAACATAAATAAGGTCAGATCAAGCCATTCCTTCACTGCCAAAACTCATGGTTTATTCAAAATATATTTTTGTCTATAAAGATTGTGAGCAGTTAAGCCGAGGACAACAATTAAAGAAATATCAGCAGAGGTGACAATTAGTAATATTTTTCTTTGATTTTCAGTTTAAAAAAAAATCTGTAAGGGAATAAAATTCTACAAATAAATTATCATAATACAGTTGCAATTAGACTAAAAGGAATAGTTTTGGCTACACTGTAAAGCGTTAGTTACTGTCTTAAATATCTCCTTCCATGTGGCGCTTATAAAATTTGATCCTGCTTTGGAAAATTTTAGATTAAGCTCTCTAAATACAGGGAGCATAAAAGATCAATACTTCAGAGGTGTAAGACATGGAATATGTTGGTGAAAAAAAAATTATTTCAACTATTAGAATGATGCTAACAGAATCATGTGTTATGAAGTTTGTACATAAAGAATCCTAGGAAGAGATGATGTGTTTACCTGGTAACTATTAACATTGTCTATTCAGGGCTTCGTCACTTTCCATGCCTTAGATTCAAAGAATAAAAAGGAAGCCATCTGTTGCAGGAATTATGTTTTATGAATTAATCTAATGAATAACAAGAATTCAGATTTCCTAATTCGTAATAAGTAGGTTTTTCAATCATTAGTGGCACAGAAATGTCTAAAGAGCCTGTAGCTTTCCTCTGATTAAATACTTAGAGAATTCATCTCAGCTCAGTGATATTTTAAATTAGCTGAATAAGTGAAGTACATTTGAAAAATTTTCACATTTAGGTGGCCTTTTTGTTTGATCACATTTATCACGTCTTCAGGTACTGTGCATTGATTCAGAAATCAGTCTTACATCTTTAGCTCTTCTAATTCAGCCAGGTAGTGTGCTCAACTTCTGAAGCAGTTGGGCAAAAATACCTTGGAAGGTTGTACCGAGCCGAGTTATCTAGTTTTTTTCTCATTTATGCTACTATAATAAGAGCTAATTCTGCTGCTAATAGTAGCCTTGTACTCACATCACTTGCATAAAAAGGAAGCCACAGAACATTCAACACCTTTGAAAATCTTTGAAACTGCTTAGTTCATTATTTAGCAATATGGAAGGAAAAGGAAGCCAAGGAATATTCAACACCTTTGAAAATCTTTGAAACTGGTTAGTTCATTATATAGCATACTCCATAATTCAATTTGCTAATAGTCAAAGCTCGATGTTACTCTGCAAATAATAAAATGTAAAGGTGTTACCACTTGGCCCACAGGACTGAGGCAAATATTTAATTAAGAATGATGACATAACTGAAATGACAAAACATTTCCAGCTAAGTACTTCAGTTTGTGCCCACAAGTATGAATGAATAGTCTGGCTGAAGTTAATAAGATGTCTAAAAGTGAGTCAGGTTTTTGAAGACATTGAAGTGCCTAAGAGCACCGGTAAGCATTCAGCAGAGCTGTCAAAACGAGCTGAGCATCAAATTCTACATAAATAACTGGGAGCAATTATTGCACCTGAGTATCTAGGTGCATTTGACACATAACTACATCTCTTAGGCATCTCAACACAAAACTGGTCTTACCGCCAAAAAGACACCACTTAATCAAATAAAATATTTCAAAAACGTCAGCTGGCTCTTTTTGAAAGTCTGGTCCTGTAATGTTTAATGGAATAAAAAGCACTTCAAGACATACCAGCCTTTTTACATTTCTGAGGATATTCACACACACACCACAGTGTTAACCAAAGCAATAAAACCTTATGCTATTATTCTTTAGTATAGTGCTTGGTTGAAAAATATGTCTAACATAAAGCCTCTCAAAGACAACACGAAGTCAATAATCCACAGAATTAATTTATTGAGAAGAAGCTGTATGTTTTTTATAACCATACAGATACGAGGCTGCCTTGTAAAACTGTTTGTTATTCATGGCTGTACCGTATTGTCTGTCTCCTCACAAGATGGCAATCTCCTTCAGGGCAAAAAACTTTGTCTCTGCTTTTTTTCCTAACATTTCAGAAGTGATTATCTTAGTAAACTAACAGTAAAATAATGTTCAAAACCCAAAGTACTTACAATAATTTCTCAAAACACAATTAAATCATTATCAGTATTGCTTGCTAGATTTTAAATGAGAGAGGCAATTGTTCATTATCTATTCGTCAAAGATTCCAAAAGGTTTGTAGAGGAAAACACTTTTGATTGATGGTAGCATTAAGGAAGATGCTGTTGAAGTTTAGACAGATGCATATTTATTGTAGCCTTTACAGCTTGTGGTGCACAACTCTTCCTGCAGTCAAATGATATATACCCACTCTGGTGAGTGATACATCCAGGCACAGGAGCTCCATCCCTTTCTTCAGTGGGCCATCTAGTCTGTGCCCATCTGACTAACGCTGCCAACTATATAATTATATGGTGACTCAGCAGTTATTCAATAAACCAGACTAGTTTGGTAATCTCTTGAGTTTAGTTATATATAGTATGAATATATATGTAGAGCTGGGTAACTTTTAAATTCCTCCCATCAGTTATAAAAAGTGTGTACAGCTAAGTACTTCTTACCTCTCTGTACATAGAAGTCTTCTTTCTCGTCCACGGTTTGTCACACTTCAGTGATTGTCTTTCTACTCTCAGTGGTTCCTCACGCCATCCTTCAGCCCAATCACTGCCAATCTCTGGAGAAGAGCAAGTCTATCATACTTGGACTACTAGTTCAGCTGAATCAGTCCTTCAAGTCCTACGCTCCCATGGGTTAAAAAGTCAAAGAACAAATCAGTCCTTACAACCAGTATAATCATCATGATCACATTGGAGATTATCACCTTGTGCATGGTTCAGACTAGGCTGTATTTTAGATTAACAAGAACCTTGACTGATAAGGATGTTAAACCACCAGCAGAGACTCCAGCCTTCACAGCTTCACTGCACCATCAGTGGTCAGTCAATTACTGTGTCAAGACATAGGAAATTTGGAGTAAATTTAAATCCCATCACATTACTCCAATGCATTTACATGATCTACAGATCTACTACACTAGTCCTCTGATAAGGGAACTCTGATAGTTCTCTTAAAGAATTACAAACTTTCTGTCAGTTGGTGCTCTCTGGCAATTCCCTCACAGCATACCTCCTCACCACACATAAACAAACATATGTTGCTTTCTTCTGTCACTGCACACCAGAACAGTGTTACACAAAATCAGCCAGTCTAATTGATAACGATGATCACAGTAAAGCAACTAGAAGCAGGTCTTGTGATCAGAATTGCCCTTCATAGTTTTGGTTGTGTAGACTGGTATAATAGCTAAGCCATCTTCTAGGCACTTCGTCCCCTACTTCATCTCTGATGGACATGTCTGAATTCTGTAACAACATCTGTCTTTGCTGCAAATGATACACTAGATGCTGATTGAGTGTTTTATTTGAAGATGAGCTGGATTTCTGAAGCCAAAGCATTTTATTGCAAAGGAGCAATCTATCTACCAACATGATTTATTTGAAAGAAGTCTTTTGTTTAGGTGGTCCAGAAATAGCAATTTCTGCTATCAATCTCAATTTCAATTATCTTGGCTATTACCTTGCTTTGAAGGAAATCAAAGACGCTAGTTCTGATAGCAATTATCCTTACCAACCTTTCTTTCACTGAGGTTTACATCATATTTGCAAGCCCCAAAGCATGCCTGTTTTGTGGGGACATCATTCCTGTGTTTTCACATACAGAGGTATTCTCCCCATAATTCCAATGAAGGGAGTGAAGGTAATCAACATACCAAACCACAATTTAACTCAGGTATATCTGCCAATTTTTTTCTGCACAAGCTGAAGATACACAGTTAAAAAAATCAGTAGCTCAAGAGATATACAAATCTAGATTTTCTTGACTACTTAGTTGCATTTGACAGGTTTCTTTCAAGCAAAAAGAACCGAAACAGAGCCATGACAATTCAGCAATTGTAGTCACACAGTGACTACACATCAATTGTAGTTGATGGAAAGTTAATGACGAGGCACATGTTGCAAAACTGGGAAAGAAGAAAGAAATCTGACAGACCTGAGTATTAAACCTACTATTAACAGTACTTCTGCAGGTTTTGTCATTATGAGCTTCCATCTGACAAAGACGCTGATTGCATAAAATTTGTTTATCAAATTTACCACTAAATGAGAATAAACATACCTGGTTTCCCAAAGCTAGCCAAATTGAGGATAGTGCAATTTCTTTACGCTAATACCAAAGTAATAAAACACTTAATTTTTCTATAGTATATAACCAGTATAGCCCACAGTACACTTTATTGAAAAGTAGGCCTAAAAATAAATGAAAATTATTTCTTTGTCTTTAATAATCCCTAGTTTGAATCAAGAAAAAGAAAATATGTCAATTTATCAGCCTTTTTGAATTTTCATTACCAAATTAATTTGGAAACTCTTCTTTCTTTGTTATAAATCAGAATTAGAAAAAAAGAGAAAAAAAACCAAAACCAAACCAACAAACACCAAACCACCACACATGTGCTGTTGACTTCTCTTATTCTGGGGCTGAAACAGATTAGCATGCTCCACTGGGGTGAAATTTTGGTTTCGCTAAAGCAAAAGAGAATTTCACACCGTTTTTACTGAAGCCAAAATTTGTCTCACTGTTTCTTTGATTTGCTCACTGATTCTTTGAAGGTTATCACAGAATAACCTTCAGATCAATTTTTCAGCAATTGAATTTGCTAAATGACTAAATTTAAATGCTGTTTGAAGAACCAAATGACTGCCTTACGTGGGATACTTTCTATCGTCTTCTGACTCAACAGATCTCTTCATTTTACCATCTGGTAGCTTTACAGAGTGGTCACTTAACTTGAAATCAGCCATTGTTTTCTCTTTACCAAAACTTCCCATTTGTCCTGCTAGTTTTTATTATCTGAACTCAGAAGGATGATTTGTCAAACCTCCCATCAGAGCAGTTTGTAAAGTGAAATGCCAATAGGACGAAAGTTAGACATCATTTGACCCATGTCCAGGCACTTGTCTGCCTGTGGAGCTAAATGCTAGACTAGGCAGCAGCTGACTGGTACTGCTCCCTTATCACTGTCAGGACACAGATAAATGCACTTCATTTAAGAAATGAAGGCTTTATCAATGGGCAAATAATTGCAGAGCCACTATTGATCTCACATCTCACTTAACATGAGACAAGAGGGTCCTGTAGAAATGGTAAACATTTAATCGGTGTGGATGACAAACAACGGGCTCTTGCTTAAACAACAAAAAAAACCCCAACTCCAAACAAAAAAAAATGAACTCAGTTTTCAAACAAAGCACAGCCTTACTTAATGGTTCAGCAGAAATCCATCTGAATCAGCAACACTCCATTCATGTTTCTGTTGAATAAGAAGAATATTAGCAAATTAATCCTTCCTTGCTTTTAGTCTCCCTAGAATGTCAGAGCTGAGATGGGAGAAGGAATTGGAGGTACTGGGCTCCCACATTCACACTTTTTGGAAAAGAAACCTACCTATTAAGATTTTTCACGCAGAAGAAACAGGCTGAAATGAAGCATTTTCGAGGCTTTCGAGACTCTACCCTCACCACTCACAGGAGTAGAAGGCACTTCCTGCAAACACACCCCCAGGGAGATGCAGCACAAAGCCTGCCTCTGCTTGGTTTCACCTGGTTCCAGTAGCCCACGTCAATGAAGTTATGCAACATTCTGGAGCTGAAAAAAACTCCCACATTTTAAATCAGCTATTGTACTTTTTAATATACTTTAGGCAACATCATTGGTCTAATAAATTTACAGACTAGACAGAATCTCTGCCTCAGTGAGCTTGCAATCTAAATTCTTCTACACAGAAGAATAAGAAAAAAATGTAGCAGCAAACAGTGTTGAAACATGGGGCCATACATATTTCCACTTCCACAGGTTTTGCTGAGGGTTTAATTTGGGGTATCCTGTATGCAGATAGGAAAATAAGTGTATAAGCATCAACTGGAAGTAATATAACAAGGAGTATCAATTTAATTTTGGTAGTATTTGTGACACTTAAGGGCACATAAACAAAACCTTAGGAGAATGGAATGAAAGAATTAGTGAGGCAGGAGGTTTTATGAAAAGAAAATCGGGTAACAAAACTGGAAAATTAGACAAGAACCAACTCATGCAGGATTATAGACACCTAAGTGTGAAACAGACACAAACGCATAATCTAGCAAATTTTGGCATGTCAGTCTTTATTGCAGTCTTCCTAATAATCACATTATACTGTCAACAAATATGGATCTGCCTTTTACATTCTCTGTTTAAAAAGACTACACTGGTTCTTCAAAGAACAGTCCACAAAACCTGGGAACCTATCAAAAAGAATTAGCCAAAAGCATTCCCTCATCATTCTGATATTTTAGTATCAGAATGAAACTAATTAAACTAGGAGGTGACTGTCTCAAAATGCAAGAATTCTTTCTTCAACTTAGCATATTATCCAGCTCTGGCAATCCTTACTCCAAGATGTAGAAGACACTGAATTTTTTTGTGGTTACAGAAGTCACATGGATAAATTAACAGAAGGAAAATCCATTCAAAGCTATGAAATACAAAAATGGCCACTTCTGGCTGTTGCTAACCTCCAGCTGCTGGAGCCTGTGCAGCTGCTCCTGGGTGGTCTCACTCCATGCTTTTCTTCTTCTTACACTGTTCCCTAGGGCATCTGCTCCTGGTCACTGCCCTCAAAAATGGGGCAGTGGTCTAGATGATCCATAGTGCCAGCATGGCCATTTTTATGCTCTCATTGGTAGGGGTGAGCCATTTGTCATTTTCAGGGACTCTGTTCTCCTTCCTGTAAAACGGACCTGGTAATTCTTTTGCAGGACACCGACAAACTCACAGAAAATGCTACTTTATCTTCACACAGCACTGTTGGCCTCAGGATCTGAAATAGGTGCTGTGAATCTGAAACAAAAAGTATCTCATGACATTCTTCCTTGGCAAGCCAATGCAACCAGTAATGGAGCACTTATCCAGGGATGGACTTGTCATCTCAAATATCTTCATTTCTTACTCACAGAGTTTAATGCAGTTGCCTTCAAAGTGGTCACTCTAGCTGTTTGTACTTTTGGTAGTTTGTAAGTATATAGCTACTTTTACACCTGGTGTTTTATACAGAAGTTACTTATAAAACACATTTATAACTAGGCTGTTACTATGAGGTGCTTTTATTAAACTCATTTTCTTATATTTATCCATTTTGATACACACAGGTGTACTTGTAAGATTGCACCTGGTGACCATCAGTAAGCGAGCAGTCAGGGGGTTCGGTACAATTAGCACTCAGCCAGAGCTTTCTGGCTTCCCCAAATTACATTTGAATTTAGAAAAATACTTACTGCATTCTTGTCAAATCCAGAGTCATATCTTAACCCTAATGTCTAACTACAGTAAGCATCAGAGGATAATACTGCCAAAGAAACATTTCCTAAATTTTATGCAACCCTTTGGAATTCAGGAAGGATTGATTAGTATTCAGGAGATGTGACTGCTCAGTATTTATACCATAGAGACTTGGCAGAAGCAAATAATGGTACATAAAGCTGATGCTTGTCTTAATTAAATGCAGTATAATAGGTGTTGGGGATTTTTTTTTCTTAGTGAAGAGAGCAGTTTAGCAATGACCAGATATAACTCATTCTGAAGTTCACAGTTTAAAACTAATCAATATGTATTTACAACAAGGGAGGTACTGAATATAATTTATTATTAGCTGACAGCTGACTAATAGATAAAAACAAGATTTATTTAACACATTTTTCCACATACTGATTTCTGACAAAATATTTGCCCCCTTTGATTCTTGATTATGTTTTGCTGTACTAACAGTTTTTCAAAGAGACTTTTTGAAATGAACATCTCATCTGAAGATAGGCTGGGAATGAAACCAGAGAACATAGAATGAGACATCTATCTAGGATGGTACTTTCACTGTGACAAAGATATTAATATTAACATTTCCTAATTTCATTATTATGAATCCTTAATGGCATGTGAAATTTTAAAATGCTCCTTTAAAGTATACAAATCTACACATGTGGTGTTGACTGGCAGACAACACATAATGATTGGCACAATTCTAGCAAACCTACAACCCTGATTTGTCTCAAATGCCACTGCAAAAAGTTCTGAGAAGGAATATGAAAGTGGATAAAGAGATCTGGTATATTAAGCATGAGAGTCAGAGTGGAGGAAAGCAGACAAGTACTTGGTCTGGAAAGGTAGCAAGGGGGAAATGGAGGTGGCACTGCAGGCAAGTCAGAGGCAGGAGATGACCTCGTGTCGTGGCACTGAGTGACTGATGACAGGTAAGGAAAGAACAGCTACAAGACCTTGAAAGTGAACACAATTTATGTCTGATGTAGCAGGGATAAGGGAAGATGTGAAAAGACAGGGAAGCAATGAACTCAGAAGGGTATCTTGGCAGCAGCATTTGCCAAGGCCAAAGGAAGAAATGCTGTGGTAATTGAGACGTAATAAGATGAGGCAACACGCTATTTGTTAAAGTTTAATCTAGTAAACAGTGGCTCCTGTGCACATCCCATGGAAACCAACGAGAACACGTTTGCAGGATTAGCTATGTAATATTAGTTTGGGATTAACTGTATTAGAAAAATACACATTTAAAGGTGAGTATCACTACCTTTTGGGAGACCTCATCTCTGGGTATAATGGAGGCTCTGTTTCCTGAAATCTGAAATCAAGATGACCACTTCTCTAAATTATTGTGATACGGCTCAATCAAAAGTTACAGTTGCTGGATGGAAATATAAGGCTTGCACTGAGCTGAAGGAAGGTGACAATGATGATTACACAGGTCCTTTCATGTCCCCAAATCAGTGAAAGTAAATTTAAACTTCTTGCCCATTAAATTTATCATGTCTACTAATTTCACAGCTTTTACAGACTTCTGATCGTTTGCCAAGTTCAAATTTGATAACTTCTACTGTGAGCAGTTGTCAGCAATCTTATATAGTCCCTCAATGCTGCAAATCCCACATTGCTGTGGAAACTAGGGATAAATCTCTTACTAGAGATTTTGAGGGCCAGGAGAACAGTTAGATAGCCAGTCTGCTCCTAGAAGACTTAACTCTTCTCGGTCTCAGCAGCCAGGCTACTCCACTCTGACACTAGAAGAGCTATTCTACTTTTCTGCTTTAATCCTCCGGGAAAGTAAAGCAAATGAATATGGACAAAACCTCATTTCAGAATCATCTCATGAGGGACGTTCTTTCATGGAGCCAGCATTTCACAACCAAGAAATCAACCCTTGTCTCTAATTCTGCTTCTGACTCCATTACTGACTATGGAGCTTTGAAGTCTCTTAAATGATATCTCAGCTACCCTATCTGGTAAATGAATGCAATTGTTATCTACCTTTTTAAACAGTGATGAAATCAAGAGTATTAAAGATACTATGTAAGGTACAACCAAATTGAAACAACGCTGTTTGAAATATCTACAGATACCATTACAAAGACCATCGTTAAAAGGAATCTGTTTTAAAATATCTTGAATAGATTGAGAAAAATTTATCCTTTCCTTTGTAAATTACTCAACATTAAAGTAGTTCCTTGCTGTATTTTAGGGTCTAAAATTCACAAAAAAAAAATTGAAAATTCCTCTTTTGAGAGAAGCGAATTTTAACATTTTAGCACATGCAGGACAAAGTGGATTTCCTTTTGCCCTGTTCTTTTATTTCTCTGATTTTTCATTATAGAGAAACAAAAGCAAAAACGCTTTATCTCTAAAAATCAGCAGCAAAGCCAAACAATTAAAAATCAGTCCTTAAATTTCTTATAGATGTTAAATTATGATGTAAGGAGTGATGACTTTGATAAACAACCATTGGTACCTGAGAACAGTTTTTCAGCGACCTAACAGGTTTTAGTCCAGCTTCCTGTGGACTCAAATCAATTACATACTATAAAAGGAATAAAATATAAATGCTGAGGTTACAAGGTATAGTTAAGAATTAAACCAATGTTTCTAATAAATAAATCTTTAGTCATTCATCTCAGCCCTGGCTGTAGGAGTTATGAATAATAAACTTCTTGCAGAAATTCCAGAGATATCCTTCTCTTTCATGGCTGATTGAGTTTTTTGAACAAACTACACTAAATTATAGAGGAAAATTAATAATCAGTGTTAATTTGCCTGATTTTATTTCATAAAATGCAATGTGAATGCAAGAATGTTGCAAATTAATCTGTTGATGAATTCATAACTGATGAGTATAACAGCATTATTTGAGGCATGAATTTGATCCAACCTGATCATTACTGGTTTATGTTGTCTGCTTGTCTGACAGCTGCAAGCCATGGAAAAAAAGATTAACCATCTTCAGAGCAAGTACTTTTTCTTTTCATGTTGTGTCTTTTTTCCAAAATGCATATTTTAGAAGGTTTTTTAAATAACAATAGGATTAGATGCTTGACAGAAAATTAGGTCATATATTTGTTAGATACAAATCTTGCAAGTAATTAGAAACATGGGTATCAAACAATATTTGTATTCTGTACTGCTGCCTTTATGTGGAGACAGTGGGGATTTCAGAATAACCCAATCAGTGCTCTGCACTTTTTCCTTCTCTAATATGTTTATAGACTACTAGTTAGTGTGGCTTTTAAACAGCTCTTTTAAGGGGAAAAAGTACCTACACATAACCCACATTTACATGTGTCTCTGCTTTTTGAATACTTCAACAATTTCTGTCCCATTTTTAATATACATTCTAGACATTTAAGGTGCAAGTTTGAATGCATTAGGTATGTAACAGAGGAAGTATGGAATTATATAGAAATTTTTTTAGCTGTTATTAGCAGAAGTGTTTAACATCAGTGGCTGCTTTTGTTAGCCAAGTTTCCCAGCAAAACATGTGAATAAATGGCTATATAATTAAAGGTACAGATGAATGAATTAGTACCTTGAATCTTGAAGCCAGTAAGACCACTCTATAGTTTTAATTTGAACTGAATGAGGAACATACTAAAGGAATACAATGGCTAAATTCACTTCAGAACTTATTAAGTACTTTTTATACCAGAATGTGTAGACTAAAAACTGTTCCTTGTGTATTTCTAGTTAAAAACACACACTGCAGAGGCTTTTACCTGGAAGTTTATATATGGGTGACTGTTGGCCATTTATTGGAGACTTACTGTAGACTATGCCAAATTCCCCTCTTTCTCTTATCCTTTTGCTGCTTGTACAAGATTGGACACTGGAAGAGAAACAAAAGCCATGTCTGTCTCTGAGGGATTTAATGGAGAGGTGAAATACTGTAAAGAAACAATTAAAAGAAGTAGCAGGAGAATTAAACAGGAGGCCAGGGGAAGAGAAAGGATCTGCAAAGATGGCAGAACAGGCTATCTGCAGAGAGCAGGAGCCAGGAGGGGTTGATGAAAACGAGGGACAGCAGTGATGTGGATAAGAGGAATAGAGAGAAACCAAAGGGCTTGGGATAGGAAAGGAGTCAAGAAAACAGGAGGAAAAGGCCAGGAAGGAAAGAGAAACCACGGAACTGTGATCAAAGCCAAGCCAGAGGGGGAGAGAGAGGAAATAGAAGCAAACAGGAAAGAAACAATGAAGGAATATTCAGAAACAAACTTTATGGCCCAGCCTTGAACACAGCTGTGATCATGAATTGGGAGGCAGAAGGGGGCTGTGCAGAAACACTCTTTCCCAAGCTCGTGGCCTGGAATGTGTCCCAATGGCTTCTGCTGGCAGGAAAAGGGAGGGAAGTGAAAATCACAACTCCTTAGGCTCTGGCAAAGCTGCTGCTGAGATTGAATGAAACTCTCAGAGCTGGGGTTCCCTGTATTGCCCTGGTCCTGCGTGGAGCCATTGAGCATGGGGCAAACTGAAAGAGTAAGCCCCAGAACAGTCCATGTGGCTTGCAAAAGTTTAACCTGCACATGGCCATTTTCCATAGATCTTTTAAGACTTCTTCTTTATAAGATTATTCAAATATAAGGAAAATCCTGCCTTTAACAGCATCTCCAGTACTCAGAGGGTTTGATGTGTACTATAAACATACTGCACAACACCTCTGCTTGTCAGGTGAAGTCTTATCTCAAGAAAGAGAAGAGAAAAATTTCAACATCAGAATGGGGAATGACACTACAACAGCATCTTTCCTCTCTCCCAACACAAAAATTTGTAATAGAAATCAGTAAACTGCTCAGGACAAGACAGATGATGTCATCCAGTCTTTCACTGGGGGAAATCCCATAGCATAAGCAGAATAAATGATGCAGACGGTTCGTCAAGCCCAGTCTGAGGCAGGAAGGACAAGTGGAGCTTGAGAAAGTCCTTTCCTCTTGCCTAAGTCTGTCTCTTCTCACTCTGAAGAGGTGCTGGAAAACAGCATTGCACACTGAAAATGTTCTTTCAGAGAGGAACATTGCGAAGAGGTTACAGTGGGAGCAGTGTCATCTAAATTGCACACTGTGCTCCAGTTGGCCACCTCTTACCTGTGCTGCTTCTTCCCTTTCTGTTTTGAGGCAGGAAAAAAAGACCCTCACAATTAATTAAAACCATAGATAAAACTACCAGAGATGAGCCAGGGAGTAAAGAGTGAATAAAAAATTAAGAACATTCCTGCTAAAAATTCACTAGGCACACTGTAAAATTCAGAGATCATTGTGCCCCTCAAACACACAGCAGAAAGCAGCACACACTTAAAGGAGCTTTCAGTTACTTCCGTGCCTTTGGCTCCCTTTCAGGATGCTGTGGAACTGGAAACAGCTACGGTAAATGTATTTTCTCTGCATTTGCCTTTCTTGACAAAACAGCTCCAATATTTTGATCTCAAGAATAATCAGCTCTTTTGTGTTTCCTTTTCAACTAACTGCAGACTTTTTTGCAAGTTAAAAATTAATGACAACTGCTCTTCCTCTTTTACAAAAACCTTCTGTGCTCTTTTCTGAAAAAAAAAAATCTTTTTCCTACAACCTTTAAGTGTTAGTCTAAATGGCATTTAAACCACTTTCTCTCTCCTTCTGCAGTAACACACAAAACGAGTTCCACCACAAAACAGCCTGGCTCATGGAAACCATTATTTTGAAGATGAAACATTGTGTTGTGTCCTTTCCCACTATTACGGGCAGTCAGTCTGTTAGAACATATTGGGCGATTATAGGCTAGTCTTTTCAGAGAAAGCCATGGATTTCAAGTTAGCAGTAACCATCTATCAATTCTTGAGATTATGCCATGATTTACTGTCACAGCATCATGTATTCTCTGATTTTCTGCCTCCTGTGAAACATTGTGCTTTCCTTTTCTATTGATGTATCAACTATAATAGTTACAAGCAGCTACAGAAAAATCAATAGCAAACTTTCATTACTGTGCACATAAAGAGTACCACGCCGGGAGAGCACCTAGCTGTTAAATAGTCACCAGCAGTAAGGTACACTATAAATGTCTGTTATTTTGGTCTAAATGAAGAATGTCTGAATTTGAAACATCAAATATCTAGGATTTTTGACACCACTGGATTCTATGTCAAGTTTTTCCAGTATGTGATTTTTTTTTTCCCCAGGTGTCAGGCTTGATTTGTCTTTCTGTGCTGGGATCTGTGTATTTTTTTAAAACCTGAAGCTGACACAGAAAATTAATATCAAACTAAAGTATTGCTGGGCTGTGATTAACTGTAAGCTCATTTGGTTTAGTTGGACAGAAGTGAGTTGCTTTTCAATGCACAGTTTAGAAAAATAGTATAACTTTTAGTTTTAATATATTTATTTGTCTCTGGGAACACATTAACTTCCAATTAGTGAATGTAAATGAAGAATGGCAAGAACAGTAAACATGTGAGTATATTGCTTGGATGTGTCCAGGGCATTTGGCTTTTCAGGCCATTTCTCCAGCAATTGGGTAAGTGTCCCTGCAGGGTGGGTGGGCAGTTCTGCTGCAGGAGTTAGTGGTTACTTTGGCATCTTGAGACTATGGTGACTTACAGCTATAAATGCACTGTTTGTTGCCTAATACCTTAGATTTGAAAGCCTGTGCATTTCCATGAAACTAAAGCACCAGGATGCACACGTGTCCTGCCAAATGCACATCTCGCTGTCTGCTGTGGCCACAAGGTTACAGGAAAGCACTGTTTCTTGGCCTGGACATAACTTTTAAAGGAAAATTAACCTTTAAAGAAATCCAAATTGCTTTTAAAATTTTCATATAACTAACTCGTATAACTTTTACTATAAAATGAAAAACAGAACATTCATTTAATTCCAAGTGGCAATTCACAGTCCTGTCTGTAAAAAAATACCTACAGGTGGGGAAACACCCCTGCTTTGAAGAGTATGGTGAGATCCGACTAGATCTGACCTTAATCCACTGAGTGTTGATTTAGGTGGAGGTGGATCTAGAATTAAAAATCCTTCTAGATCCTAAGCAATAACAGCACAATCCACAGTCCAATTCAATAAAGCACCAAGGGACTTGGCAGAGCATCACCAGGATCTTGAGGCATGTATTGCACTGGTGGGGTGAGCCCGACCAGGACAGGAAAAGGGCAAACCTCAGTTTGGAGGAGGCTGAGCTCCCTCACGTTCCCAAGTCCCTCTGCAGACGATCACAGCAGAGACCGTGTAGTGCCAGAGGCTTCGCTTCCTTCATCTGGCACGTGGCACTAGGGAACAAAAAGTATCTCTGCCCTTGTGCAGGGAACATAATTTTTTTGGCACAAAGTTAGGGGCAGCTCCAGCCAGAGACTAATGGGGATCTGGAGCTCCTTAATTTGTGCTTCCTACCTTAAACCCGTGACTATGTTCGTCCATAAAAACTTCTCATTCATACCTGACCAAACATTCAAGTCTGAGCCGAGCAGCAAGCACAGGCTGAGTTAACCTTCACTTATTTCTGCTGTTCCTTACTAAGCAATTGGAATAGTAAAATGTGCAGAGGCACTACCTTGTCTGAGAGCCTCCAGTCCTTTCTGACTAGGGCTTCTTGTCAAGAAATCAGAGATAGCTGAGAAATAAAACTCCTTTCTAAGAGCCTCATACTTGAAATAGAAGCGTAAAGAGTATTTCCTCTATTCCACACTTCTCTACCCTGTCTGTTTAACTGATGAGCAACTGATGATGCCAGAGGGACTTTAAGGTGAACTTTTTTTTTTTATTATTTTTATGTTTAGAAGTGTAAGCAATGCAGGTAAAGAACACATCAGTCTTTGGGAAAAGAGCCCAAAGGCTGATATGCACCTGGGTAACTCTCCAGTGTCTCGTGCAAGCCAGCACTGACACTTCCAGAGGGCCACTGTAGTTGCAGACATACCCGTTTGGGCTGCTGTCATCCTGTTTGCTGGACCACTTCCACAACTTTTTGTCAACACTCATTTGATAAGGAATTGAAACAGCATCTTAGAGTCAACAGCTTCAATGTACTGTCAATGGTCTCGTGAGCTTTTTGCAGTTGTGTTGACATAGTAAGTAATTTTAAATGCCCAAAGCAAAGTCTAGCTCTTCTAAATAATAATAGTAAAATTCAAATGTGTGCCTAATAGGAGTTGCATATTACTTTCTACTGTAGTTGTACAGCAGTGCTTTCAGGAGTGAGCAATTAAATGCGCGCATTTTGCTTTATATTATTTCAAGTATATCAGAAAATAGTTCTTTTACTGATTTCCGCTTCCCATATCTTGCACAGGCAGAGGTGATTATCTTTTTCATGTTCTTTCTAAACTAGAGTCAGCTTCCACTGGTAGAACAATTCAGTGAAAAAAAACCTGTTAGTGCAAACATTGGCACATAAAGTTAGTAACATCGTGTCTTTAAAAGTCTCAAAAAAGAGGAAAAATAATGTTTTTAAATCAATATATCTGAGAAAAGATGACTGGTTGACTGTCTTACGCTAAGTCTTGTCTCAAAATAGAGCAAATGACTTAAAACTCTAAATTCTTTCTTAATTATGTTGACAGAAAGTCATAGCAGACTTATACCTATAAGTCTTATACCGTTTAGATCAGCGTATCACTGAAACTCTCGTAAAGAGAACATATTGTAATAATTTTTGCTCCTGGGGGACTTTGGATCTAAACAAAAGGATAAAGCCAAACAAAATTCACCAAAGAATAAAAAAATGGTATGAAATTTCACTCTTATCTGGAAACCATTATAATGATATAATTGGCTGCTCTAATATTTTTAAACAAGTTCAAAAAAGTTTGAAATATAATAATTAAATGCAAATATAGTCCTGATCCCAAAGACCAGAAGAATGCCTTTAAGCTAGTACTTATAACAAGAGCTATTCGACTGAGCTCTCTTGTAAATTTTATCATACCTGAGGCAGTTTTTCCTCAGTCGATTAGCTGGAAAGCTGAATATATCCTGAGGCAAACCAGACGTCTAGTACAGGCTAAATTCAACTACTGGAGCTTAAATTTGGCTTAATATATCCCCACTTGGATCTGCCTGTTTAATTCTCTTTCATATGATAACGTTGGTTTATTCATAGTCTGGACTTGCCACCTGAACAAACTGTACCTCATATCTTATTCTAATGGAAAAAGAAAACTTTGCAAAAACCACAAAAGTTCCTGACTGAAAATCAAATGCAAATTTGGGATTAAAAACTGTTTTGTAAAGTGACTACAAGATTAGTAAAGAGAGATTTTTCCCCTAAGGAGTACTGCTTTTTATGATCATGCATTTTTTATACTCTGCAGAGACAGATGGGCTTTATAAAAGGATACAGCCTGCTACTCAAAAGGGTTTCAGTGGCAGCTGCACTTCTATGTTTTAACCTCAGTAGAAATTTATATTAGATATTTTTCCAGAAAATATTTATATTTCTTCTTTTAGGACTATATCACCCCTTGGTGTAGTTCCAGTGGCAGCAGTAGAAATACCTCTGAGATTAATCTGGTCTATTATCCCTATTTTAAACAGTACTAGAGTAGTAGGAGAGGGATAGAAAGGGAAAAGATAGATAATGTGCAAAGTTCTCATGAGTGCAATAAATCAAATCATTCAGAAAAGTTGCAAATGTCTAAGCAAAAGCAGAACAAATGTTTTCTAGATAAAAGCAAATCTTTCTAAAATTTTCACTCCTTTCTTCATAAACATCTTCTCAGCTAAATAATAGATTGTTTCTTGTTCGTCTCTACATTATACTGTACTATTATTGCAAGTTGCATATAACACCCTTTCTGCTTCAGTTCATAACTTCAAGGATTTTGTATGATGTCCCCATCACCATTCCCAGGAACTTCATAAATATTTATGACATCTTAAACTATTCACACCCTACAAATTGTAGACATTGACAGTGAGTTCCTTTAAAACTCTAACAATCCTGTATTGTTTGTGTGCTGTTGAAAATTAAAATGATGTTTCAGAAATTATCTGGGGAAACCATTGGTTCAGAAGACCTTCTGCTTTTATCAAATGTGATAGTTTTTTCTGGTAAACGTAAGTGTGATATAAACTAGTGCTATGGTTGTAGATTTGTCAGCATTTAAACATATATATACATAAGCTTTCTGATAGCATGATAATTAACATACTAGTTTTCTTATCCATGCTTATTCCAACTGAATATTCAGAAGACAAACATTTCTATCCCAGACATATAATATGAACCTGAGATCAGGAGAGGGGTTAGGAAAAAAGAGTTTTCATTCATATTCTCAGTTTATCTATGAGACCTTCACTAAATCACTTCTGTCCCAGTGTATCAACACATGCTGGCATACAGATATGACCATGGTTCCACAGGATAGTGGTTACACAATTTTTCCCTGAAAAAGAGACTTAGATTGAGACATTTTTTCTAGGATTGATCTGTCATTTACCTCAAGCAGTCGCTAGGTCAGATATACAGACAAGCCTGGAAACAGGAACCAGAAACCCACGTCAGCCCAAGCAGGTTCCCTCACCGCCAGCCTAGAAAGGCAGGCTATGAATTCAGGCTTAAATCACCTAGGGTTATTTTTTTTTTGGTACAGCAGCAGAGCTTCAACACAGACTGGAACACACATTCACAGAGAACAACCTGTAGATGGCAATTGTTAAGACCACCCTCCAATGTGGTGGGAGAGTCCAGTTGTCTGGGGAATTTCCTCGGTGACACAACGGAGAAACAGTACTGATGAAATTTCTGTTCCTCTGTCACATCTTCAAAGAAAGCAGCAGCTACTCTCTTATGTAGAACCTAATCCTATCAGTGAACACTAAGGATGGATTAAAATACCTTAGAATAAGCCTTCAGGCAAGAGGCCCCCCCTCAGTCCCAGATAAGCAAGAGACAAGCACTGCTCACCCAAAACTGAACCAAGTTTGGGACATCAGCAGGGGCATAACTCCAAGCATGGAGGAAGCTTTAGAAAGTGAAAGAAAGTGAGGTGGTACTGGAGTTTATGCATGGCTGAGATGAAGCGCCAGCAGCGGAATCACTGCCTGGGACTTGGTGCCTGTGGTCTGTCCCAGCATCTTCTGGGCTGGGTCATAGTTGCATCAACTAGCTGTCCCAACCAGCTGTCCACACTCCTGGCTGTGTGGCTGTACACGGCCATGCTTTTCCATCATGAGTCACAGTGAGAAACACTGGACTTTGTATTTAAGGGTGTAGCTGGCTGTGGACTTTGGGCCACGACTTGTGAGCAGCTCTACCTCCAGAAGAGGCCTGACATGATCTTGTTTTATTGTATTTCAACGACCACCATATCTTGTGTGCCTCATTTGAAAGCAATAAGGATGTTGGTTCCTGGGGTACCAGGATGAGAAGTGGGTGGAGATTTTGTTTGTTTGTTTAACTTTTGAGTCAATAAATTCAGCTTGAGCTGTTGAAAGTCAAGCTGTTTTACACTCCCGAGTGATGACTCAGTAATTACACCAGTCATAAAGATTAAAGTGATCCAATTAGGCTTTGCCCTTTGTCTTTACTAGGAAACAACAGAAATTTAGTAACAATTTCACAGTCATGAAGGCAGAGGAATCCAGCTTATTTTAGTTCCCTAAGTCTCCCTTTCCATTGCAGAGCTAACAGTAGCAAAAGCAATTACAAAATTTTTAACAACAGTCAATAAGCTTAATAGACACCAGGAGCTGATATTGTCAGTAAGAATCTATCATTTTACAGTCTTTTGGGCATAGAATATTTTAAATAACAGTAGACAGAAATCTACCCAATATAAAACAACACCAAAAATGTTTTAGCTGAGCATGAGTTGTCCCGAAACAAACCAAAGGTCTATCAAGATTGAATATCAAGGGGACAAAATAGGAAACTAAAGAAACTAAGAATTACAGCTTGTTCTCTCATCAGCATCTTATTCTTACCTTAAAAAGATACATCATTTTGCCCAATACTTAGACGTGAAAAAAATACATTGCTATAGAACAATTTAATTAAGATTTTCAAAACAATGTGCCTGTTATCTGATGTTATGTTCAACTGAAAATGAAAATTACTTTATGACCCTAATAAACAGTCAGAGATCGATTGTTGCACTGTTATAAATAGCTTAACCACTGCCAAAAAAGAATGCTTCTAAAGACAGGAAAAGTTTTCTACACATTCAGTTTAGACTGAGGAGTCTTAAGAAAATAGAAGTGGTTTCTGCTGTTATAATGTAAAGATTTTTCAAGGTTTGGAAAGTGCTAAATAGAGTGCCTTACCACTGATTAACAAACACACCTATCAAAAATTGTTTTCCATAACTTCTAAGTAAGTAATACTCAGCACAACCCTGCTGTAATAAAACTGAGAGGAATTTTGCAGTAAGGAGTTAATCTTTACTATAAATCTTCCTTCATTATAGCATTTTGTCTGTCAAGAAGGCTTAGCTATAGAATGGCATACATCTGCCTTTGTGACAGATGTGCTATATGGAACTGCTGTTGTTGCCATTAGTTTCAATGGAAGAGAATTGTGGGTAATTTTCAGAGATTGGCACTTTATCAACCATTACTACTCTTGCCCTCAAAAAATTTTTTATCACATGTCAAAAATCTACCTGTGCTTTAAGTCCTGTGACCTCCAGGGTTTTCAGGGCCATCAGAAAGTAGTAAAAAAAAAATTAGAAAAAACATTTGTTTAAAGAGAAGGTGGTTTGATAATCACCTCCATCCTGGGTAAACCCCCTTCTTTCAACTGCTCTGGGGGAAAAACCTTTATCATAATTAACATATCCCATCTTCAAGGTCAAATGGTAATTCGCTTCGCACCAAAGCCCCTGAGGGGAACCCCAACTTTGGGCTGAGGAAGCACGTTGTACCTTTCCCTGATAAACAGGGTGTTCCTAAGCAAAGGCAAAGCTGGTTATTAAGCCAAGCAGGCTGGCTGGAAAGAGCAGACAAACCTCCCGAGGGGCGGGTCTGAAGGCCATCCTGGCCAAAACACCATCTCTAGAGGTTGGAAGATGTCATATTTTGGCTACACATTTGAAAGTCATTCCAAAGAGCTGCTAAGCTTTGGGGCCAGTTGGGTTTCAATACAGTCCTTAAATGATGGGGCTCATCAGCCTATTCAGGGTGCGGAGCCTCGACCCTGGGCTGGTATTGAGTCCTGTTGCCTGGAGTATCTGTAAAACTGTTTCCAGCCTTGTGAAAGCCAGAAATCTTTCCCCATGGAGAAGTCTAAACACTGCCTTACTTCATCTTCACAGTCCCAGGACTTGCAATGGTGCAAAATACAGAAAGGCAGCCAGGCTGTCTGCGCACGCACCTCTTCATCGCTTCGTGTAGAAAGAGTATCTGAACAGACACGAGCAGTAAATTTAATGGGCTTTTTTTGGGCAATATCTATGCTGCTCCTAAGGAGTTACTATTTTTCAAATTTAAATCTCTCATTCTCTTTCATTTTTCTTTTCAAAATTCCCAGACCAAAGGAAGCTCTCTACAGATTAGTAGTCTACCAAATCTTCAGTATTTCATGTTTGGAATATGAGAGGGAGAAAATCTCTCTGAAACCTAAATATTTTCCCCCTCTAAAGACCAGACCCATTTTTGGGGAAAATATGCAAAAGTGTTCTCCTCAGGCTGAATGTTGTGTGCAGTTTCAGCTTAATGCACAGTTTTATAGCAGATATAGAAAATAATCAAAATGGGGGGATTTCTGGGAATACCGGCAGATCTTTACTGTGACTACAGAGCAGATCCTGACACACTATAATACTGTTTTTGTCTTAATCGTCAAAAGTAAGCTATTGAGAACAAAAATTCTTTGTTTGACAGAAAAGCAATCGCTATTTCTTGTAAAACATATAATATATTCCAGAAGACCTAAGGGTTTACTTTCCAATAAGGATAGAAAAAGATGTGCGCCCCGCTGTGAGCTCACAGTAAGGCTGTTTCATGTAAAAAGTTGGTAATTAGTCCCTGAGTGAATAAAGTAGAAGAGATAAGAGACTGATACTTACTGTAGCAACACAAAACACTTCTTCTAGCTGCTAGGATTTAAAGGGTGTGTGGGTGGGAGGAGGGGGCCCTATTCCTACTCACTTAATTTACAAGTGTCTAAACCTTGGAAAATGATTTCTCGCATTAAGCTTCAACATGTGTACTTCAAATTGTTACTAACTGATGTGAAGATTGATAAGAGACATTCCAATTCTGAAAAGCAGACGGGAAGGAGGAAATAGATGAAAGCATAGGAGCATTGTGCCGTACACCTCAGTAGCAGATTCCACACCTGCTGAACACCACTGCCTTCAGCAACTTACACCAGCATTGCCTCATGTTTCACCAAGTTAACTGGTCCACGTTCAAAGGATCTGTATCAAAAATGAAGCAGTTCAAAAACTAAATCACGGACCTTTAGCCAGAGTTATAAATACCAAGAACAAAACCAAACCCAAAGCACAGGAAAACTATCTACTTACAAACAAAAGTTACTATTTAATAACATTTGCATCGCTATCAGCTAAACACTAAGTACCATAAGTGAAAACGATAGCATGTCTTGTTCTACCTGCAGAACTGGGATCTACTGGAAATAGCTTAATATTCACGTTTTCCTTTGTTGTTATTCATCTTTACTGAGAGCTAGAGTTTGGGATTCTCTCAAAAATAACTACCTAATTTACATTGCAACTGTGTGCTCGGTTCTTTTTTAACAGGGTATGAAATATCATAAAGAGCTTGAGACATGGCAATAGAGCTTTCCACAGTGCTCTCAGCACATACCATTTCACTTCCGGTTCAGTTTGTTTCATTCGCTTTATGGCAGCACTTATTGTACTTAATGTACACAAGATGAGAGGACTTCTCAAAAGTCATATCCAAAAATTTTGGTTGCTTAGTGAAGACTCTTTCCGAAATACATAACTGGTCGTCAGGTTGCCTCCACATCCCCACTCTGATGACTGCAGCCCCAGAGAGATCTACAGATGAACTGTGTAGCGATGCCCTAAACTGTAACCATTTGGACAATGAGTACCTGATTCAGAATAGAAACAGTCAGGAAAATTCTACCCATTTCCACCGGTTAACTAATAACATCTTGTTTGTGAGCACTGAGCCCCAATGTCAAGAATTTGCGTAGAGAAATACACCAAAAGTATTTCCTCAGGCTGGATGTGGTGTAGAAGCCCCAGGACTACTTTGTGTTTAGTGTTAGCGTTAACTGGAGTTGGGTTTATATCTGACCTCAGTATTTATGTTGTCACATTGGAGTATTTAAAGAACTGCCCATTGACATGAAAGGAAAAAACAAAACAAAACAAAACAAAAAACTACAATACAGACCTTCCTCCCCCAGAGTTCTGAAACTTCCCTACAATTCAGCCAGGTCCATAGCTGACAGGTGTATAGGAACACCTACGCAAGGCACAGGGACACCTGCTGCAGAAGCCACTGATCCTGTATGTGGGGGCAATATAGATAAAATATTATGCCCCTTTTGGAGTATGAGATCAATACAACTGAAGACAGAATGCATCTCTATAAAACATATGCTGAATTCACCACTTTTGCAGGAAAATACAGAAAAGTTGCAATTCTCAGATTTTGCTTCTTCTTGATCTTTGTAAAAATTGATTTTGTGATGCTGTCAATAAATATATATTACATGCAGTAACATTTAGATGGAGAGCAAAAATGAGAATGAACCTGGTTTTCCAAGAAGTCAGCACAATTTAATCTCACAGTATGATTCAAAACAGACAAAGAGCAACAGAAAGATGCCCTTTGAATTTAAAGGGGGTCGAATCAGCTAACAGTTTCTAAAACTTCATGACACTTAAAGTTATTTTTAACAGGGGAAAAAAGTTTGAAGTGCTGATTCTGAAATCATTATACATTTTATCTTGCTGTTTAACACAGTTTGATCTCCAGCATGGTCCCTGTTTTCTGTGGGAATTTTTTATATTCTAACAATTCATTCGTGATTGTATTTTGCATCTGAAACCAACCTATTTAGAACAAATGTGATAGATTATAGTCTTCCTTTCTTAATTTTACAAAAATATGCTTAGAACACCCAATTTTTAAACCAGGTTACACTCTCTACAAAACACCTTGGGAGTTCTGTGTAGCTACGTAAAATAATAAACAGCTACATTTTGTGTAAGAAAGTGTCCGGTGTAATACATGAAAACATAATTATCCGAATACCTCCAGAGGCACTGGCAAAAAGACTTTGGATAAATGAGTTTAAATAGCTAAGGGACCTTCAAAGCATAGCAGCTCTGAAGTTTCCAGTTCTCCTCACTCTGGTTGAGGCAAAGTTCAGATGATTCTTGTTGGGCAGCCATCGTAACTTAAGCGTTGCTAGCAAATTCCTAAAGCCAGTCGGCAGAATTTGGATGGCGGTCATGTCCCCAGTTTCCAAAGAAGCAGCACAAATCTGGGAGCCACTTGCTTCATTTCCACAGTGAAACTGGGAGAGGAAAGAGGCAAGGCAGTAATGAGCACAGCAGGAAACGCTCGCCCCAGCTCAGGCAAGACGAGGCTGCAGTGCCGCCGGCAGCCACCCCGCTCCAGAGAGGCTCCTGCCCAAAGGCTGTGGCTCAGGGCCTGGCTGCCTGTGTGCCCTAGGCTGCCGCGGGGATCCTTGGCGTCCCTCCTATCCTCTGGTCCTGAAGAAAATGTTTACCTCCTCCAACCACTTCTCTCACGTTACAGCACACAGCTGTGTGCAGGAACCAACATTTGCTCTATTTAAAGTACTTCTAGGAAGAGGCGCACCGAGACCCAATTTACACAGCCTCCCAGGCTGCTGATGGACTGGGGGGCCAACGTGTGTTCCTGTTTTGCAAAGGAAAACACTCATTTCCCCTCCAATCAAAGGCTAGCATTTACAATGAACCAAAATGTGCCAAATTCCACCAAATTCCTGATCTCCTGTGTTCCAAGAACATCTACAGAAGAGCAGATTTCTCTTAAGTGAATTAGTAGCATAGTTATGCTCAGTCTCACCATGCTTTAGCATTACGAGAAACTGTGTTACACAACTCTACTGACAGTATAAACGATCAAACACCAACCAAAACTAGTTCTCCCAGCAAGAGCACTTTGATCACTACACTCTTTCTGTATCACAGCAGCACTCTAATTTGCAAGCTTCAGAATAACTTCTGCATTCTCCAGACATGTCAAAAGACAATTCCATCAGAATAATTTTTACACAGGGAAGCAAATAATGAGGAGTTGATATACTGGCATTTACCTCTGACCAGCATTTCCAGAGCTCAAACTTGCTGTATAGGAACAGAAGATAATCAAACAGAGGCAGAGTGAATAAACTGTAACTGCCTTACTGATGTAAATGCCCGTGTTGTCCAATACCAAATAAATAAAAAAAAATCGGTGCTGGATTTCAGAAACCATATTCAGGTTAAAGGGCACCATTCTTATCTGGTATTCCACCCAAAGGACAATGATTTCATTTTATAAAGATCATTAGTCAGTGAAATATATATTTTAGAGAGTTTCTAGTAGGGAAGATTATTTTGGCAGTCACTGGAGTGTACCAGATGGTTCATTAACATAGGCTAGACAAGTCAAAGGCTTTCAGAATCATTTAGAAAATGTCAAACAGAAACAAGAACCCTGTCACTTTTTATTAGAATTAACTACATCATACCCTGGACACAGATTTCACCTTGGGTCAGAAAAATTAATACAGAATTATATGAATTGTGTAACCTACTAGGTTAAAGATAGGGCTTCCTCTCGGGACTCATTTGCTAGCAATATATTATGGTCTTCTACTTTAGGAATCCTCAACCTTTCTTCTTGTAAGCTATGAAAAGAGCTGACCTTGCTCAGACTCCATTGGTGTCTAATTGATTTGAGGTATATGCAGAATTTCAACAAGACACTTTGCTAAAGCTCTTTTGTGATCATTTTCCCAGGAAAGTTGGCAAAAGGGTTCACTGAATATTCAGCAGCTTGTAAAGTATGCTTTTGTCAGGAGGAAAAAAAATACATCCATTTAGTGAAACACTGCCTTCGTAAACAAGAATTAAAATGCAACTGAACTGTTGTTCTTTTTTCTTTTTTTATCATCATTCAGATGTCAAAAATCTTGAGAACTTCCAGCTTGTGGAAGGTGTTCAGGAACAAGTGAATGCTGCTCTACTGGACTACACAATGTGTAATTACCCACAGCAAACAGACAAATTTGGGCAGCTTCTCCTGCGACTACCAGAAATCCGGGCCATCAGTATGCAGGCCGAAGAATACCTCTACTACAAACACCTGAACGGGGATGTGCCGTGTAATAACCTTCTCATTGAAATGCTGCATGCAAAGAGAGCATAAATTATACCCATTACAGCTTCTGCTTTCAAGGAAAAAAAAAAAATATTCTGAACTGCTCCAAGCAACACTAATTAAAACGTGGTTTTAAGACTTTACAAAAATGGTATAATAATCAAATACTAATAGTAAATAAGTGATGTATCAGGGTATTTGTATTGCAAACTGTGAATCATATGCTACACATCCCCAAAGGAATCTATATAGGACTTTATAGTGGAGTGAAGTCAACTTACCAAGTGGATACTATCACCGATGTCGACATGGAAAAGGACAGACTGATTCTTGTATATTTAACTCTGCTGATTGCCAATCTGAAGAAATTTAGGAGGACAAAAAAACCTCAAAAACTGATCCGTATTATTGAGCTGAGCTAGTGGGGAATTTGAGTGCACTAAATTCCTTCACTGTATAGCAGGACTTCTAAAACAGTTATAATAGATGCAAAACTGCATCTATAGCATCTTCTGCCATCCTTCCAAGGACCCAACATTTACTTCTTCTGTGATAAATGATGTGGCATCCGTCCAACAGTCTGCGAGAGAGAGCTGGCGTAGGCCACGCACTGTGTAGTGTCGCCACCAAAACCCGAGAGGCGGCTCTGGACTGTGGGCCTCAGGCCTCAGGCCTGCAAACCGCTAATACGAAGAGTCCGTTATCCACTCAGCTTGGCATCCTCACTACCTTCTGAGGTTTGTTTTGTCACGCCTTCATGTTGCTCTGTCAGGCAGTATCCCTCTTCTGCTGTTACTGGATAGCTATTAAATAGCTAAGATAAATATTCCAAAACAATTAGCCAACTCGGCTATATACTTAACTAGCGTAGTGGCTAAAATAGGGCTCTGCTATATATTCACGGCCATTTCCAAATAAAGGAAATGGAGATATTTTAGCCATCACAAACGAAGAGCTTCTTTGACACACACACAAAACCCGTATTTTCTACAGCACAAACTACTGATGTTACAAAACTAAAACTAAAATTTAAAAAAAAAGAAAAAAGTATTTAGTGATGCAAGAAGAGACAAATGAGTTGTATGACCTGATGAGGCCATGGAGCTTATTAAGAAACTATCTTTAAAGCTGCCAGTAATTAAGAAACTAAATTTCAACCCAAACATCCAATATCTAATGAAATTTATTCTTTTTAAAAAGTTAGGTAATACAGGTCTTTTGCGCAAAGAAAGAAGAGTGATACTGCTGTGTCTACGTAGACCAAAGTCTGCTGCAGAACAAATATTAGAGAAGAACAAACAATTCTCTCTCTGTCCAAATGAAGATATCAGTATTAACATGTAGTGCCACAGTTATAAGTCTTGCCTTATTTCATTATCCTTAAAGGTAACTGTGCAGGTGTGGATCAACATATGTTTAAAATAAAGTATTAATCTCTAACATTAACGAAAACATAGTGTTTACATTCTTTAGGTCCTGTGGGGGAAAAACTGTGATAAAATTGCAGAGCAGTGATTTCCTTATTATTTCTTTTAAATTGGTAATTATTTTACCAGTACTTAATTACTGTATGTCGTGAGACACTAAAATCAATAGGGGTATTTCATTTTGACTTTAATTTTTGAGATTATTGGCTGCACAATCACTTGTAGAAACTGTATAAAATCCTAATCCTTTAATTTTTTTCATGAAGATTGCTGGCTTTTGAATAGTTTATTTATATTGTATATGATAGTTTCCACGGTAGACAATTATGATGCTAATTTATTGTTCTTTGGTTTCATCTTTACATAAGATATAGCCAGAATGAAGAAGCCAAATATATGTGTTTACTGTAGCATGTCTTCAAGTTAGTGGAACATAGTTCAGGGACACACATGGGTCTTTACAAATTAAAATCATTCACTTGATTAAATGTCTGTAAATCTTCATAATCCTAAATGTAGTTTATTTAAATCTATTGTAAATTATGTGAGTTAGAGCTTTTTCTGTTTCATGTGAACTTGAAAAGGTGCATTTCTCTTATTTTTTTTCCAACCATTCATGCATTGTATACCAAAGACATCAGTTATTACATCTGCATTAGTACAAAGCACACTACTTTAATTGCCTGTATTAATCAGCTCTAATATTCTGGCCATGCATAGGGTACAAACACAGCAAAGCCTAGTGTCTGCGACTCCGAGATGCCTGTCTTCTATCACAGAACACACGTACTGTCGTACGGACCAAAAGCAAACAAAGCACAGCTCCCTTAGTCAGCCCACACAGCAGACGTGCACGTGCTATTGCAATAACAGCATTCTCCCCCAAACTAAATTAACAGAAAGTAAGATGCAGGAGGAAATGACAGTGGCTGTGAAATCTTGTACACATAGGTATGTGGATAAGTATGGTCATTCCTTACAAAGCATATTTCAAATGGTTGCATTCTATATTTTCTCTTTTTTTTTTTGGTGTTGAAATGTTTCAGTGAATCTCACTGAATACTGAAGAAAAAAGCTTAAAAAAAATGTTGCTACCTGTATTCACAGCACCATTATCTGTATACAGGACAAAAGAATTAAGATCATAGAAGAAAAGAATTTTTCATATAGTATACTGGAAACTATTTCAGATAAACTAACATCTATTTGCCCACATCTGTGCTTCCAAGAATCCTACTAGATTGCCCAAAGTACATGAACAAATTTTAAAAAAAGAATCGCCAACCTCCCCCTCATGTTAATTGTTAACTGCTTTGTAACCAGACGTTTATTTCTGACTGCCTTATTGATTACGGGACATATTACTAAAAGCAGACTAAAAATTCAAAGGGTTTGGCTTTGGCTGGTTTATTATAGTTGTTCTGTGTTTGTAAACAGACAATCTGTAAAGTCTGACTATTTGTATTACAGATGTTCTGCAGCTGCCTTGGATTTAAATCCATGCAACTCTTTGAATGTGCAGTGAGTTACTTGTTGAAGTTGAAGTTCTCTTACTGTATCGGTGAAATACATATTGTCATGTCAGTTCTTGCCCGGAGTTTCTCATCGCCAATGGAATTTTTTTTTTTTTTTCAGTATTTCAATAAATATTGATATGCCCGTGCTGATTACTTTATAATTGTCTTTATGATAACGTCATTCCATTGAAACGAAGCACCAGTCAAAAATCAGTTACTCAGAAGAGGAGAGTAAAATACAAGAGAAATGGGAGCGCCAAAGAGTATTTGATGCAGAAAGAAGACACAAATGGGGAGAGCGGCACCATCAAAAGCTCAGACAGTGATGGTGAAATTGCCTAGGCTGAAACAAAAAAAGCACAGCTAAACAGATCAGATATGACAAATCTGTAGTAAAAAAGGAACTTAGTGATTCCTACTTACAAATTAATAAATCTCATCTCATACTGCACACTTAATTTTCACTTTACATGTTACCCATAAAGAGTTAAGCAGCCAAAGCATAAGGGGGAGAAAATGACAGAACAAAAGAAAATCAGGTAACAGGATCCAGCAGCGCTCAGGATAACCTCTCAGCAATGTAAATAGGCAGCAGGGCCAGGGGCAAACCCACAGCTTCCAACACAACTGCCAGCGGAGGCTGCCAAGGAGGCAGATGTTACTGCTACTAGAGAAAAATATTTTCCTAAAGTTGCCCTCTGGCTCATCTGATTGCCAGTTCGAGAGCAGGAGGTGAAGTGGTCCAAGAGAGCTCGTCAGCAGTACCCTACTGTTCTGAGACCAAGTCCACTGCCTCCCCTGAACTGTCTGGTAGCTGAAAAGGGGCTCTTCTCTGAGGTGCCAAATGTCAATCCTTCAAGGGGGAAAAACAGGGCTATAATTAGTTATTTACAAATCCAGCGCTTCAACAAAACAAAGCCGGTTCAGTGTTGCAATAAAACCAGAGTAAAACAAATAGGATTACGTGGCTTACATGTGAGAAAGGCTTTTTTTAACTTTTTAGCAATCATAACTGAAACCTATGATTTTGCATAAGACCCAGGGGAGATTTCAGGGTTGATATGTTTTAGATAGTTTTCCTTATAAGATATGTATTTCTGGGTGGCATCTTTAGTACATACACTACACATTTAAATTATGAGGGGATTTATTTTTACCTGAGTTTGACCCTGGTTCTGGAACAATCGGCTGTATGTTTTTATTAGAAACATGGAAAGAGTGAGTTCAATGTAACATAGGTCAAGTCAGTACAATACTTAGTGATCTTGACAATTTCCTGGAATACTGAATAACACTTTTTATTAACCCCTAGTTTGAAGCCCGAAGTCTACATACATCACAAAAGTTCTAACAACATTTCTACAGAGGTGCACCTGCTGCACTCTGGAATTCAGAGCATTAAATTAGCGGCAAGCCTAGAAAATTACAGATAAATTTTTAGGATAAATAAATCCTAGAGCTATATAACTCCATGATGCTGGCAGGAGCCCAAATACTTCTGTGCCAGTCCAGCAATTTCAGTTGCATGTAAGCCTGTAGAGAAAAGATTCATTTTCCAAGGGCAATTTGCCAACAGCATGAAAAACCTTTGCTAAACGACAAAGGCAGAAGAGGGCCTGACCCTCAGATGGAGCACAGACACACCTACCCTGATATCAGTGGACTTAAGCTGAAGGAAGCAACATTACTTGACAGATAAAGTCTGGTCCAGCACACATCAATGGGACAAGACAATTCAGCAGATATACTTTCCAAACCCCTTATTTTTTTCTCCTCTGCAAAACAAAACCCTCTCCAATTTATTGATAGCACTGAAGTCCAGCATGCAAGCTTGGGCTTGCAATACTAGGTGAGATCTCACCATTGCCCTGAGAAGGCCCTGGCCCTTATTTCCTGTTCACTGTAATTTCTTTTAGTCTTAAATTAACTATCAGGCCTATGGCAGTTTCTGCTACGTGTGTCCCCTGCGCAGCCAAGTGGATAATTTAGCTGGAAGGCAAAGCAAGATGCTGGTGGAATGCAGACTCCTGATGCTGTCTCTGCAGTAGTGTCCTGCTCAGATCTCTGGTGCCCTGTCTCAGTAAGGACTGTAGGCTTTAACATCTGTTCGCAATAAAACACAAGGGGAAACAAAGAGCAGAAAAACCTAGAGCTCGAGCCACAATTTTGTCCACTCCCACCTTGCTCTTCCTCTGCTCCAGGATCAGTGAATTCCCTGTAAAAGGGGGAAATGACTGTGGGTTTGAGATGCAGGATGTTGGGATGCTTCCAGTAACACCAGTTGTTTGTCGTGCTGCTGGAAACCAAAGCCTTCATGGAACATGAGCCCTCCCCCGTGCGGCATCCACGTCAGTCACCCTGCGACTGATGCTGCTGAACGTTTGCTGGGTACTACCAATCCGGGCTGTCAGTTGCAATTATATAGTGAAAGTGGGGCTCTGCATCACAGAGAACAAAGCGTGTTTGCGGCCGGGACCTCAAACAAGTCTCTGTTTGTACAACAGAAGCTGCTGGTGGCCATTCTGTGGGAGCGGCTGGCATCCCACAGAGGCCTGCACACATACCACGTGCCAGCTGTGGGAATTGCTAATGCCCGCTCAGACATCCAATACTTCTGTTCCTATACAAAATGTTCCAGGAGGCACTGCTCCCCGGGGGAGACGGAGCTTCGGTCATGGGCACAGCTCGAGTCCTTCCACAAGGGTGTCCTTCCACTCATGTAAACAGAAGAGAGTTGGTGCAGAATAACAGAGAAGTGAGGCAGGCCTTCCTCATCAATACTGTGGCATTTATATCCTGCGCTGCATCACTACGCCTGTCCTGCTCTTTACAACTTGATCTCAACCTACATGTATCAAAGAAGAGAAGTTCTTCAAAGCACCGTGCTTCCTGTAGCAAAGCAGCACATTCCAGCTGTACGTTGAGAGTGCCTGCGTTTGAATTCCACAGTAAGAAATATGGAGTACTGTAAATGTCTATTATGATCAGTCCATAAACTACAGTAGAAAGCAAAAGAGAGGGGAGGGGAGGAATAGCTCCTAAAGAAAATAAAATAAAAAGGACATGGAGGACACACGAGGATATTTATGTTTCATAAATATTTAATCTTGATTCACTTTTAATCTAAAGGAGAAAAATTAAATAAAATATGCTGTATTATTACCATTGCTTTGAAGTATTAACAAAGCCTGAATAAATTATCATTTATATATTTTAGGGACCTGACACAGTAAGTGATATTGGTTTTAATTTTCATTTAATAAGCATTGTTTTATTTTACAATGTATATAAACTTCAGATAGAAAGCATGGCGTGGAATAATTGATTGAATATATTTAATCAATTCATTCAACTCATGCTGTGGAAACGGAAGCTTATTATTGGAGTATGTTTTTATTTAAAATCAAACACTATAGATGCCACACAAACTATGTCAAATTGTTTTTTCACTTGGCAAACTCAGTTGAATTATTCTACAGCAACGTCCTGCTCTTCCTATGACAACCTTCCTGCGAGTCCCACAACACTTGCATTTACAGTTGCAACCTCCCCCCAAGTCCTGCATGTCTTGGGATACAGAATGTCTGATGCTGAAGCCAAGAGAGGTGCTGACACCCAGAATGGGGGACTGGGGCCCATCTCACAATTTTTGTTTCTTTCTTTACCTTGGTCTCCCTCCCTTGCCCACCTGCATTGCTGAAAACCCTGATGATCCTCCCCACTCCCTCCCAGTGTCAGCCCTTGTTCTTCACGTGAGCCTCTCCCTACCTTTCCACTCCTTCCATACCACCCAGGTTCCCACACCCCAATCCATGCCACACGTTTCTGCTTTAATTTTTCTTTTCTTTGTATCACAAAGAAAACTCAAGAGAAGTCAACTTTACCCAATGTATCAAGATTGTCAGGAGAGTTACCTACGTGTTGGGGAGGGGGAAAGGTCGAGGACACAATATTGTCTGCACGTTTCGAAGCAGCAAAGTGACCACCAATGTCAAAACAGGAAAGCAACTGCTGGGCCTGCTCAGGCCAGGCTGAAGAAACCCCAGCCAAAAGCAAGACAAGGTCACCAGTCAGCCTGCTATGTCTTGGCTTACACTGACCAGCTCTACAGACCTAAATAAGCAACAATCCTTACCAAACATTGTTTTCAGAGGGAAAATAGGAAACATCCAAGAATTTCAGTTCAAGAACGGCACGTAAATATTAATAATGGAATCTAAAAAGTGAGTGGCATCAGGGCTAGGATTAAATTATTTTAAGACAGACTTCTAGTTACAACAACACACTTAGCAATATTAAACACACCAACAGCCTTTGCCAGAAAGAGCAAAGGGAACAATTTTTTTATTTTTTTTTTTTTTTATAAAACTTTGATACCACCCCATGGGCATCCTGTAGGAAAAAAAGAAAAAACCCTACTGTTCTTTCTGGGGTGACAGATTTAAGACACTTTTCCTTCCCATCAGAAAAACTTGCTGTGCCTCACCTGGCACAACAGGGTCCTGAGGGGGTCTGGTGGAGCAGCATCAAGAGTGTCTCGGTGATGTTTTGTTCAGGATGGAGCAACCACTCCAAGGAGGCAACAGGGGCACTTGCTGCAATGGAGCACCACACAGCCTGGGCATTCCGTGGGTGCTGGTACAGAGCATCCGTGTCAGGGTTTGCCAGCCTGGGAACAGATGGGAGAGGTAGATTTAGTGAGCTTATCTGCTGCTCCATTTATATAGTTGGAAGTAATTAATAATCCATTGTCCATTTATTGAGTGTGGGAGTCATGAAGAAAATAGCAGAATTTTAATAACAGATATTTTCACACACTTAGGCTATAATTGATTTGTTCAAGGATAACTGTACTGACACTGTAAGCTTCACCCTGACTTACCTCTCACCTAATTTGTTAAATTTACATTTTGGCACTCTTTGGAGGTTGATTTCATGTGAACAACTACACACAGAAATAATATACACAAAACAAGAAAAAAAGCTCCAGAAAGGAAGTGATTACTTTTGGGTGATAAAATTGAGGCCAAGGACACTAGAAAAACCCCGGTTTTTTTTCCTGGTAGTTGCTTTGTAGTTGTTCTGCTTTGTTTTAATGCTTTCTTGTGAAAGCTTATGCACACAAACTAACGTAGCCAGGAAGAAAATTATAATTTGTTTGCTGTTTTAAAAGTTATTTTAGAAAAAGAAGTGTATGTACAGACATACACGATGTGTTCCAGAAGATAGATAAAGGAGCAAAAAGCCTCACCCCACTTTTTCCTTTTGTAAAAAAAAAAAAAATTAAAAAAAAAATCTATTCTACTTCAATAAATCTGTTAGTCATGAGGTATTTGAGGCTCAGTTCTGTAGAACAGCTTGTATAAGAGATAACTCCTGGAGATCCAGAGCAGACAACCAGGGAATCCCTAATTGTCTTCAGTCACAACTCCCCTGTGGTCCTGGAAAATCCCCAGGATGTGCTGCCTCTATCCTCCCACCTGCAACACACAGCCAAGGCTGACCTACATCCGACTGTCCCAGAAACATGATTATTTGTCACAATAACACTTAAGCTCTGTATGAAACATGAGAAATAGTTGGTAAATGCCCTCAGGACACGAGGTGCTCCTGGTGTATTGACTCTGGAGGCAGCCTGGCTGCCTGGAGAGCAACGAGGCTGCTCCCGGGAGCAACCTTCAGAGGTCGGATATACCAGGCAGAAGGCTGCCTTTGTGCACATCTTCTGGCATTCCCAAACAAAGCCTGGCTTCAGGGATGGTGTCTTATTGATAGACTCCCCCTGTCCCAAGGTATTAAGGAGGGAAAGCGAAAGAACTGAAGAATAAGGCAAGCTCTCCCAGGAGGAAACACAAATGAGGACAAACTCCCTCTTTCCGTTTCAAAGGATTTTTCTGCAAGTTATTTGATATCATTTCAATCAAATGTAAGCAGAGATTTCAACACATATCTTCTGAGAGTATTAGCCTCTCTAACAACTCTCTCGGTCTCTCTCTCCCCTTTGATTTCCCCAAACGCACGATGTGCAGTCATCGGCGTGCTAAGTTAAGTGTTCCTCCCTTAAGTCATTATTTCCACTCTTGAATTGTTCTTTCAGCCTTCTGTAGTATTATTGTTATCCAGATTGCATTGGTGCTGCTTTCCAAACACAGATGAGTAACAGTTCCTGCCCTTAAGAGTGTGCATTCTCGAAATAAACCTTTCAAATCCTCCACCCAAGACAAAACAGACAAAACACACCAATTACAGCTGTAACGATCTTCAAAGGTTTTTCAAACTCTCTGAATTCCTATTTCTGACAAGAAGCCAAATACACATCTTTTATTAACGTAAAACTAAGTGAGGCTTTTTCCAAGAAACTGAGCTTGCATTAGTAAACTGATCTTAAAGATCTGAACTTCCCCAGAAATTAAATCATGAGTTTTAGACCTTTGCCATGGTCACCATGTACCTCAGAAACTGCAAAAGGATCTCTGTGACCCAGCCCAGGTTGGTTTACAAGCAGCAATTACATGGCACATGTATGATGGGTACAACCAATGAGACATTGCTGATGGAAATCCTCCTTTTACAGGCTGAGCTGATAAAAGTAGACCTGTTCCACAGATAAATTAGAAAGCAAAAATTTAAAGGCAAGGCTTTAACGAGAAGCCATGCAAAGCCACAACAGTAATTAATTCCAATTAGAGCAAAGAGAGCTGAAAATGACTCAGGATAGTCAATTCACTTTATTGCACAAAAGTTTATGTAAGTTTACATAACGTAGTTTATTTGGTTTCTAGTCAGTGTAATGCACTGCAAAATGTAAACTACATATGCTAATCAACCCAAAAATCTCCTTTTTCTGCAAGAGCTAGGAGGGAGAAAGATTACATGGACTTAAAAAAAAAAAGGGGAGGGGGGAATGAAAAAAAAAACCAGCTTTGGTAGAACTGTATTTAGGAGAACAATCACCTCCAAATATAAAACTTAGCAGTTATTTTAGGAATGGGTCTCATTCTGCAATTGCTTTTGAAGTTCTGAGCACAGAGATGTGCTTGGTGATACTGACACACTATAAAAGATCTCTCTTGAATGCACTGATCTTTGAATATTACATGGAGCTTTGTGGCCACTGATTCTCCCAATTTGTTTTGCCACTGTGTAATTTCTTCTAAGTTACACTAAAAAAAAAAAAGCCTACTTGAGTCACGGCAGAACATTTTCACAGCATTTGATGTGCAAAAAGTTTTACTGCTGAGCTTTTGGAGGCATTTAGCTCACCATGCGGATACTCACTCTATTGGGTCGCTGAACTGTAATAAAAGACATCATTAAGTGAAACATTTGATGGAAGTACTTGGCTCATTGGGTCAGTGGTTATAGTTATAAGGAACTCCTTGTGAAGCTAATAGATAAAAAAATGAGCTCTTTTGATTTCCAAGACCAGCCTCTCTTTTTAAAGAGGGATACATGGCAGTTTCTACTAATACACATAACTTAAGACATTTTCAGGAAGACCACATGCTGCCACTGTCAAAGCTGCAGCAATAATTTGGTCATTGCCATGCACAGCCAGCACTGACATCAATAAATCTACGTACCAAAATTTGTTGGGACTTTGCATCATACTATTACGATAAAAGTGCTAAGTTTAACTGGTTTTTAAGAATTTCCTCTGCAAATCCACTGCAACCTTGCAGTAGAGACAGTCAGAGAGGTCACCAGCCTCTTCCTCCTGCCCCCCCCCTTCTGCTTTTAAATGTCCCCTCAGGAGACCACAGGTCTGTCCCTTGCCAGTGCTAGTCAGGAGAGCAAGCAGAGCAGGACCGTGCCCAGTGCAGCTGAGAGCCATAGGTGGGAAGGAAGCCACTACACAGCAAGTGTTTTAGAAGCATTAAACCAAAGTGAAAGGTAATGGATTGTTTTACAATATTAAAGCAAATGTGTCGACAATGTAGCAACAAAATCCAGTTGTAGGAGAAGAGATAAGATCCTGGAACCTGGAACACAACTTGCAGTTTTCCCTGGAGAAAGGAGACATCGGAAATACATCCCTAGGAGAATTCTGCTTTGGACCTCCTAATTCAACTACAGGTAAGAACATGTCTCCTTTCATCTTTGACACTACCAAGGGTTTCCTGATTAACTAAGCTGTAGGTGACAGAGCACATAACAGAATTCCTGGGGAGGATTCCCACATACTTCACGTTCATGGATCCCTTTGGTAGGAATTTCAGTTTCAGAGAAACACTTGACATTTCAGCGGTCGCCAGTGAGAGGACGAGGGGCAACGGGC
>BJBW01000099.1:224762-242713 GCA_004320125.1 Scolopax mira | reverse complement strand
TCCACTCAAATATGAGAAAAAACTTCTTTACAGTGAGGGGGACAGAGCCCTGGAACAGGCTGCCCAGGGAGGTCGTAGAACCCCCTTCTTTGGAGATTTTCAAGACCCCCCTGGATGCAGTCCTGAGTGACATGCTCTAACTCTGGCCAATCCTGCTTCAGCAGGAGAGTTGGACTAGATGATCTCTATGGTCCCTTCCAACTCTAAAAAATTCAGTGAAATTCAGTGAAAATTTCAAATACACCCATATGGACTGGATTGACCTGTAACCAGTGACATATAATTTAGTAAAGGGTAAAGCAACAGAGCATAGCTCTTACAATTCAATTTAATATTTTTTTCTTCTTCAAACTAGTGAATTTCAAACACTGAGAGCAGCACACTCTCGCTCCAGCTCTGGCTGATGCAGCACATAATGTAAGTATATTAAGAGTGAAGAAGCAACATGCAATGTCAAGCTATTTACATGTGTTTTTCCACCACCTTGCCTTAGCAGTGAATGTTTTTTGTGTTCAGAGAGGTTGAAATATGGCATATCTACAACTGAGAGGTACTGCTCTCTGATAATATCACTGATGTTATCTCTATCATAGTGTGTTTTAAAAAAACCCAACCTATCAGATTTCATCCACAGTGCAGGAAGCCCTGTGTTTATCACTAGCATAACAAAGCCCTGGCCTGACTGAGTACCTAGCTACTACCACAACATGCATTTGAAAAAGCTTAATGAAGGAAAAGCAAACAAGAGATGGCACTGCTCTCATATTTCTCTATGACTATGATACATATGAAACAGTTCAGTTGCTTCATTGCCTCTCCGTTTTTCAGGCTCTGCTACTTTCATTCTTATGCTACCTCCTGCCTTGATTTTAATCAGCAAAAACTAGATAATAATCACAAAACACAGTTTTCTCCAAGTCTGGTGTCATGTCACTAAACTGTCATTAAAATAATTGCCTCTAATAGCAGGTTATAAATGATTCCCCAATCAAAGACTACAGCTACTTGCATTAAACACACTGCTATATTGGAGGAACGCAAGCATTGTTTCTTAAACAATTTATATGCTACTCTACAATATTTAAATTCCATAAATAATGCAAATCTAAGGGGAGGAACCTACCTAGGATATTTTAATCAATATGTTTCTGGAAAGGGATTGAGTTTCTTCTACTGATCTCATCCTGCTGTATCACCAAGTATGAATGGCTTTCACAGATCTTTTTTTACACATCCATCCCAACAGGATTAGTCAGTGGAAGGAAACTTTTATTAATTCATAAGGGACCTTTAAAGAAGGTCTTGAGCATCAGTGAGGAGATGACCTCAGTCCCAGAGGCAGACACTTCATATCAGTTGACATCGAGCTCTGAAACAGAAACAACATACACGCAGCAGCAGACCCTCCCAAGCACAAAGAGATTAGGGAGGCAACATCTGTCAGGTTTAGGAACTGCTTCTTCTTACAAAATATGCCAAAGAGTGGAATTTCCTGTGATCGATCACAGCTACCCCTGCTACACTACTGGAGTTGTCATCAAAGCCAAAAAGACTCACATAACTCACTATGACTGAAGAAACCATTAGGAAAGGTTTAAGGTTTGCTTGTGTGTGGTTTTTCTCTCATTTCTATATCAGTATCAGTGTGACAACCTAGTTGGAAAACCTCTCTTAGGACTTTGGTTAAAGTTGGAAGGGATCTTAAAGATCATCAAGTTCCAATCCCCCTGCCATGGGCAGGGACACCTCCCACTAGACCAGGTTGCTCAAAGCCCCATCCAGCCTGGCCTTGAACACCTCCAGGAAGGGGGCATCCACTGCTTATCTGGGCAACCTGTTCCAGTGCCTCACTGAAATTCTGTAAAGAATTTCTTTCTAGTGTCTAATCTAAATCTCTCCTCTTTCAATTTAAAACCATTACCCCTGGTCCTATCACTACATGCCCTGATTAAGAATCCCTCCTCATCTTTGCTGTAGGCCCCCTTTAGGTACTGGAAGGCTTCCCAGAGCCTTCTCTTCTCCAGGCTCAACTCTCGACAGCCCCAACTCTCTTTAATTTCCAGTAATTATATTCAACAGTGGTGACAGGATCAGGAGAACTTAACCATGGCAATACGTATTACAGAGATTATCAGAATAAAAGTAACTTGCTAAGCACTGTGAATGCATTATAGCCCATTAGCTGGCAAGTCCATGAGCCAGTACCCTTCCTGGGTTATGTCTGGGGTTGCTGCAGGTGCAATCTCAGCTGGTGGACTGTTCACAGTCAATTGAAAACCTTCCAGTAACAAGAATCTGCCATATAGGCAGACAGCCAACATTTCTACAGCGACTGCACAGTAATCAATGAAGACCTCCTGAAAATTCAGCATTTGATATGGTCTTAACTCTGGGTACCGGAGAATTTTCTCATCTGGTTGGGCTTTTTGAATGTCAGGAAGGAAGATGAAGGCCATTGAAGGGAGAGGGTTTGAACATCCCCCATCTCCTCCCCACTTACACTAACAATGTCAATGCCATCTAGTGGTCAAGATACTGTGATGTAGGTAAAGTTATGCAAATATTGCTTGAGGTGAAACCTGACAAATACAACTTTTTATACTGGATACTTTATTGCTCTCATCATAAAAAAATAAAAGAGCAATTTGTACCGGAAAGGTTGTTTTTCCGTACCTGGAAATATTCCTGAACCCTCTCAATGGGTTCAGCCAAGAAGGGTATTTTATATCCGCCTCTGGATCCTTCTGTTTCTGAACATGGTAGAGGAAAAAAATATATATCAATAATGGGCAAACCTTGCACCCATCATTATGAATGGCAAAAAAGAGACTAATTAGATTAAACACCTGCAGACAAGGACATATGTGCAGTCAATAACGTCCATAACATCCACTCTGCTACATTGGATTTAAAGAAGCAAGAAATAGAAAGTTCATAAGGACAAATGCACATTTAACATCAAAGTCTTTTTGTTAGAAAACAAGATGAGGATTTAACATCACCATTATCAGTATTTAACATGTTTTCTAATACCTTTTTTTTCCAAGTTTGATATCCAGTTCAGGGGGGTGTGTGTCTGTTTCCTTCAGAATATTTCTCCAAAGCTTGTCTAAAACTGGATATGCCTGGAAATGTGGTACAAACAAACCTTATTGAAAGATGGTCACTGCTTACCCAAACCTGCCCTACTTTCCTTTCTGAAACCAGAAATGTATGGCTGACATACACAACAAAAAATTAATAAATAAAAGCCAAGGCAAAAGAGCTTTTATGCCTGCATAAAACCTGCCCAGCCTAATTTTCACAGAAAATACAATAGCAAATTGCAAGGCGTAAGGCAAATTGCAAAAAGTAACCTGGAAAAAAATCACGTCAAGACTTTTTTGAAAAATGCTGAACTTGTTAATGTAATATAGGACATACTTTTTGAAAGGGAATGAAAGCTTGCCATTTGTTCCAATGAAGGTACTTTCTCCTCCCCTCCCCGTATTTGCTGTACATCCTTCAGAGACTTTGCAAGCACACAGCTCTGACCCCAGTTTTGGTCCCACCCAGCTCAACTCTCTCTTCGCAAGCCCCTGGTATTCAGATCTTCCTATCTCTTCTTGCACATGCAAGATCTTTTTAAGTTTCACTGTAGTTTTAGGCATAGAAATACTACCTCATACGCACAGATGCTTGTGTGCTAAACCAACCAGTTGGTAATGTTTTGAGTAATGCATCATAAGAGCAATGGCACCTTAACGATGTATTACATTAATACATCATCAAAGCTATGACACTCTTATGATATATTAGTTTAATACATCATAGCAGCACCGTGTCTTGGACAATGCATTACTCCAAAACATAGCAACAGCCAGAAAGCTCTCAAAATAAGTTTTGTGGGGTTTTCAACTTATTTACATTATATGAGTTTGGATTGTTGGTTTTTCTTTTAATTTCTCAGAAATAACAGAGTTCACTAGGGACAGAAGTCTGTAGTTATCTACAGATAAATATCACTATTTCACAGCTATTTCACAGTCCACCATTTAATACACCCTAATCCACAGCACGGATTATTGTAGCTGAAGAGGAAGGGAGTGCTGGTGTGCACCCCCTTTCTGCCCTGAGCCCTGCGGGGAGTGCCAGGGGAAGAGGAACTGACCGTCCGCTCTGGAGTCACACCAAAATGTCACACAAACAGCTCCTCCTCAAAACAGCCAGCGATGGCTCAGTGAAATGAAGAGTTTCTTAAAGACAGCCATCCACAATAAGGGTTGCTGGAGAAGAGATGGCATTTATTTCCAAAAAATTCCCTACTTTTAATCACTCTGCTCACATTTGCAGTGACATATCAAAAACCCCCATCCAAAGAGTGAGATGTGTACTCATGGTGAGATGTGTACTCATGCACACACCGGTCTCTCTCCTCTGCTGGCTATCTATGGAAAACCTTAATGGAAAGAAAAATTAATCTTCCAATTACTTGTTTCATGATCACAACACAGAACATAGACCATACTAGTGAGCTATATGGTAAATTACTAATAGAGATTATTTGTAGAAAGCTGGGGGGAGGGCTTAAAAAGAGAGGTCTTCCACCCCATTTCAATTCCTTTTAAGAAAAACTGTAACTGATCGTCTGCATCACATCTTTCCACAACGTTATAATGTCATTTAGTCAGTGCAGACAGTAACACCTATCACCTGGCAAAGTCTGTACAAATAATTCACTTTTTAATTCCTCTGATATAAAAGAATTGCACTACACTGTTCAGAAAATATGTAGGTCTCCTCCAGGTATTTTCTGGCACGATTGCCAAAGCCACACCAAAACGTGTCTGACCAATGAGTCTGTATGTTTTGGGAAGGGATATTTTGCAAAAGCTCAAAGGTCAAACCCAGAATACATGCTGGAATATAACAAGAGAAAGTACAAAAGTTTAAAAAAAAAGTATCTGCAGCAAAATAAAGGCAGAAATGAGAAAACAAAATTATCATCTGGAAACAAACCGGGGGAAAAAAAAAAAAAGGAACAAAACCAAAACACCCCCCCACCATAACACAGAGAGAAATAAAGAAAATGCTCACAAATAAAAATAAACTGAAGGAAAATGAGAAGAAAGTGTCTTCTTAGAAATCTTTCAGAAAAACTAAATCAAAGCAACATGAACAGTAGATTAATTTCAGACCTGTGACCCCCTGTTGCTGTCACTTACTCTAGCATATGCAAAATCAGAAACTAGAGCATGGACAAGGAACTCTTAGAAGCATCAGTAATGGTGAACTTTATATCTGAAGCTCCTTTTCAGGTAAGTTCTTACATGCTTTCAGGTTTTTGATATTTGCTTGCCTGTTTTGAGAGCCTCTGTCTTTTCCTGCATCTTTCCTAATGGGCCTTAGGAGGCATCAAGATTGCACAGGAGGCAGTGCAGTAGAAGAACAGGAGCACTGGTCTCCCAGGCTCAAAGACTGGTGGCAGAAGGGAAGCACAGGGGCTGAACAGGAAAAGGTGACTGTCACCCCACAGATTAGTGCCCCAAACCCTGACAAAAAACTGGCCACGCAAAGTACATGGTAAAAAGGAAATAAAAAATAATGAAAGTTGCCTCGTTGTTCTTTGGAACTACTGAGCCTCATATATAAAGGTGAGAGTTTAAAATCTTAATCCAAAATTATTTTTAAGGCCACAATGTAAATCACAGAATCACAGAATGTGCTGGGTTGGAAGGGACCTTTAAAAGTCATCTAGTCCAATCCCCTTGCAATGGGCAGGGACATCTTTAACTAGATCAGATTGCTCAGAGTCTCATCAAGCCTGACCTTGAATGTCTCATGGGATGGGGCCCTCCTCTGGTCCTGCTCCAACAGGTCCATGTCCTTCTTGCACTGAGGGCTCTAGAGCTGGACACAGTACTCCAGGTGGGGTCTCACGAGAGCAGAGTAGGGGGGGGTTCCTCCTATTATTTATTAATACATTATTCATTAATTTCACTTAAAGCACTTCAAACACAATTATGCAGGTGCATCAATTATCTCAGAAAACAATAGAAACACATACAAAGCCTTCAGCTGCATTCTCTTTCCTCAGCCCCACACTTGCTGGGTTCCTCCTTTTCTGGCACCAGAGAAGCTAGCTGGTGCAAGCCCTCTACATTCAAGGAGTTGCCCATTTCCTAAGGGCACAGCTCTTCCAAGGCAGGAAACAAGGACACATTTCATTTTAAAGCATTTGGCTGAAGTTCCCACAAGCATCCTCAGAGCTGAGCCAAGATCCCTCCTCAGGGATCTTTCCCCCATCCACTTAACACCATGACAGGTCCAAGGTAGCAAATTTCTCCCACCAGAGATGACATGAACTATTTCTACAGACATACTGCTTCCCATAAACTCCAGGCTCTGTTTGCACTCTTGCTCCGTGCTCCTGTAACCTCTGCTGTTGAGAGGCAGCTGTGTTTAGCACACAGACCACTGCCACTCCACTGCTCTCTCTGGTCCTTTCCACTACCTGTGTGGTGTGTGACATGTGGTGATGGTGCTGAGATCTCTTGCAGCCTCTCTGGGTGTCCTTTGTCCCTGCAATGGAAGTTACACTGGACCACAAAGACACTGCGAAAATGTTAAGAGCCCAACATTCTTGGTGTTGGCAGTCCTCAACTCGGTGGCTTCTGGAGTACCTCCATCTTCAGACAGTCTTGTGGAAGTCAGTGCCATGTACTGGCATTAGGGTCCACCTCCATGAGCAGACCTGAGGCAACACAAGGGGAGCAAGAAGTGCCAAGAAAGGAGAGGGAAAGCAAGAGGGGCAAGGCAGGGAGGGCAGAGAAAACAAGCAGATAATGCAGAGGCTTCTGACAGAAATCAGTGCTTACAGTTTCCTGAGTGTTTGGAGTTAACTGCATCCCCAGTTCAGAGCTCATCCTTCGGACAAGCCTGGCTGAAGACAAAAACACTCAACCCCTATAAAGAAATCCATTTATACATAAATAAGCCAATTTTATGAATACTGACTTGTTTTTTCTGGTCTTATCTCTAAGATTCCCTACATTAATGTTTTCCGGTGGTCTAATGTAATCTGTAAGAGACACTGTTTTTCCTGCCTAACACATTAACTCTATTTCTGAAGAAAAAGTACATTTCTTATTGTTTGTGTGCAGAATAAAGTACGTCATTACTAAGCTACAGTTAAGTTACTCTCTATTAAATTACACTTGTACACATTCTAATAATTTATGTGTAAGTCTGGATACGAGTTTTATTTCCCTTCATTTGAATACATTAATATTCCTCTATTTCTTTGGTACACAGCATTCTGTATTTTCCCATAGAGTGCTGAATCCTTCAAAAGCATAAAACATAAGTAGTCATAACATTACCAGGGAGGGGGCGGATAAATGCTACTCATACACATTTGAAAATCACAGATTTTTGCAGAGAAGAAAAAAATAACACACTTTAGCAGAATAGAAAATTAATGAGAAAGTGTAGCTAAGAAAACAAAAAGGGGTGCTCAATTTAAAAAGGGGTGGGAAAGGCCTCATAAGAATAATTTTGCTTATGTATAAAATCAACTGCCGTATAATAGACCTGGGAGAAAAAAAAAAAAAAAAAGCAGATCTTTGCATATGTAGAGTCCCTTTCCCTAGTAGGTCCCAGAAATATTTCACCCAAGTGAATCCCTACTTTACAGATATGGGGAAGGGGAGGAACAAAACCTATCCAACCTGAGTGTCTTTGGGGAAGAATACAGAGTAATTTTGGGAGTGCAGAACAGAAAGGGAAAATAAACTATTTTAATCTCCTAACTTGTGCAGTAGCTTCATCCTCAGTATTCAACATGCACCACAGAGCTGGGTGATCCACAGGACCCTGGCCCTTCCAGCTACACCTGAGGGCAGAGCTGGAGTGAAGGCAGGAAGCCTGCACTGTCCACTCTCCAGTGGGAAAAAAAGTCCTGTCCTCCATACCCTTTTCCTGGGTGCATTCCCAGCCCAGAGGACGCAACCTTGGCTTGCTAACAAAGAAAAAGTATCACTCTCTCCAGGGTGATGACTTTTGAAACCTGCTAACCAGGTCCTAACCCTTACACAAATACATGCTGCCAGAATAAATACTAATGGCAACATCATCAAGATACATCTGTGTAAAAGAAATGTAGAACAGATCAGATGCTGAAGTACTAGCAAATTACAGTGCCTTAGTAGCAACAGATACTCTGCAAAGATATAGAGCCTGACATACATTCTGGAAAAAATCAAATTATATGAAAATGTATTTTAATTACAAGACTAACTATAAAATATCAGCACCTAAACAATTGCTGGACTGTCTTTGCGAAAGTGCTGACAGGAAAGGTTACAGAGAAAATAAAGATTTCACCTGAAGAACTATAATTCCAAGAGAATTTTCCCCACCCCCCCTAAAAAATATTGTACAATATACAGACCCCACAAATTTCATAGGTGAGCAGAAGGATTTCGATGTAGTTTTTAGAATAAAAGATGACCTACAAAGAAAACCTAAACATTAACCCTAGCACAGAAATAAGTTCTGCACAAGGGTGAGAGCAGAAATAACCTCTGGATAAGAGGGAATTTATAGCTTCTGCACAATCCTTTTGCCAGTTTTTGGGTTTCTACTTGACTCTTCTAATGCATCACTCTGGGACACAGTCACTGCATTGAGGCAGCACATAAAGCAAATAGATAATTGCCTGGTTTTTCATTCATAGGACAGCAATGAGGATGATACAGAGGAACCTTTAAAAACCGTGTGCCATACCAGAAAATTTGCACTTTTTACTGGTGACCCCCTGGGACATTTCAGTACATTAAGGAATATTCAGGTGTCTTTGGTGTCAACAGCAAGCACTGAACTAGCTAGAGGACTTTATTGGAGCTATAAAGAATGTTTTCCAGAGGGTTTTAGATTTATGCACTGAATTCTCTCTCATATTGCCCAGACAGGAAGGGAGCACAAAGCTAATTTTTCAGATCCATATGAAAGTTGGCCTTCTTGGCTATCTTTAATATGATACTGCCCCAGGCCACAAAACCTGTGCCCAAAACTGATTAGAGTTGCCAGTAAACTATATTTAGTGATTTTGAATTCAAAAGAAAATTCTACACCTTTTCGTGAAGTCATCTATATTGTACACGTGACCAAAAAAAACACTAGCTAATGATGACTTTTACCATTTCCTCTATCTAAAACATCATTTGACAATGTTAAGGATTAGATCAAACATTGCGCTTTACTTGCACTGAATTCTCTTCCTAGTGCTTTCTGGAGAAACATAAAACACACTTTCCTTAAAAGCTGTATGGAACCACCATCATGCTAAAGGCAAGACTGCAATTTAATGAAATCCTCATGTTAACTCATGGCACTCCTAGGCCAGAGCCCACCAACAACAAAGTCTTTAAAGGTGTGATGATGCTTCTGAGTGGGATTTTTTTGCAAAAGAGATAATCAAGCTTAGAAAAGTCGATAGTAATGAAGTGGTCCTGCTGTGCTTCAGTGGCAGGGTCAGGGGCCAAACCTGGGGTTTGAACCCTTGTGCTGCTCCCTCCATCTGAGCAGAGCTGCACTGAGTTCCTATGTTGAGTGTGGAGAGCAATAACAGGCAAGACACCTGCCAGCACGGAATGAGCAAAGTACTAAGCACAGGAGGAAAGCAGAACATGCCTCCTGCTGTTGAAATGGGACAGCCAGGCACAGACTTCCCAGGCGCAGCCCCCATTGCCACAGGAAGTCCTCAGGACGTGCGCCTACTTGATGCTGTTGCAAGGTCCAGTTGTGCAGCCCCCAGAAGGGAGCTGTGCCCACCTTAGAGGCAGCCCCTCCATACATATAATAAATATCCATATAATGTTCCTCCGTAGCCTGCAATCTCAGGGAACAAAGTAAAGCCATAAAAAGATTTTGCTGCTCATGAAAAACTCATGTCCTGAGGGATGGCTCCTCAGACCAACCCGGCCAGCCTTCAGCCCATGACTCTGCTCTGCAGCCACAAGCATGGCAGAAACGATGTGCTGCATGAGGCTTCCCTCACTGGTGGCCAGAGCTCCCATACTGACAAGGAGAGAAGGACAAGGCCTGGGGACAACCTCCCAGCTCTTGGAGATGCTACCGAGACTATCTGCAGAGGTGTTTTCTGCATTGTAAGCCCAAAGGACATCTGTAACTGATTTACCACTGATTCTGCATTTTGCACAGCCAAATTTTAAATGCCATCTAACTTGTACTGTAACCAGCTCAGGGAATTTATCAGACAGTTGAGTCTTGGGCTTAGTTAAAAACTGTAGCAGAGCTGGAGCCTCACCTGATCTGAAGGCATTCATGCAATGTTAGTCAACTATTTATTTCAGGGGAAAAATGGGCAAAAAACCGGAACTATTTACTTACATGTATATCTGATGGTTCCTTTTTGGGGTGAGTCATTCAAATATTTTTCTGAGATCTGCTGTCTACTAAAGCAGTTGTTCTGTGCAAGTCACCTGAAAAATTAAGCACGCAAGGAAAAACAAAACATAAACAAGGAGAGCCATGCAATGTTATAAATCTCATTATCTGAAATCCAAGGTTCAAAATGTTTAAGGAAAAAGGTTCAAGTCCTCATTACCCACCATATAATTCAACATATATTTAAATTCCTCTGGTGTCAGATCTCCCCACTAAGTCTTGTTCAGATCACCACAGGAATTTATTGCAAATTTTGCAAAGCTTTTGACCTGTATCGTCTTATTAAACTTTTATGAAAAATCAATGGAGTTCAATCATGTTACGAGCTGTTCTTCACACACGTGTCAGTGGCAAATGGAGAAGCCTATTTATTCCAGAGTCAGGAGTGAAGATGTGGAATTGGATACAAGTCTCTGATCATATGTCCATGGTGCCGATGAACTTAAAATAAAGATTTAAGAAACTAAAACATATATAAACTTTGGAGGAAAACATGAGACTGACAACTTAGAAACAATGTGTTTTGAAGGGAGGATGGGTTGCAAGTTCCAGAAACGCAAATTAAGTAATTACATCAAAAATGTTTTAAATAAACACCATAAGGACCAATATTTTGATTCAATGGGAAATAGGCAACTTCATCACACAATCATATCACTACCATCACCAGGAGAAAAAGAAAAGAAGACGGAAGCATACTTTCCCTGTTTCTTTTTCAGTAAGGTAATTTTTAACAGCAAGAGCAGGGTAACAATTGGTGCTCTCTGTGCTGGTGCACTCAAAGTGCTCCCCAGGTATGCACTGCAGTTCTGCTTGGGAGTGGGAGCACAGGTTCATCCAAGCACCTCAGGAAAGACTTGACAGGAGAGCAAGAGGGACCTCACATGTTGAGGACATTGATGAACACAGGGTCCAACCAACCTGACATCTCCTGCACCTGCCTGGCGAGTTCTGTAAACACTGGTGTCTGCAGGGGGACAAGAAAAACAAATTAATGAGTAGACTGCATCTCTGTATAAAGTATTACAGCCTGAATATGGACTCTGTGCTGCAAGGCTGCTGTTCCTGCCTTACTGCTTTTTTACCCATTTTACGGGCACACAGACAGGACTAGTAGTTCAAAACCATATTTCAATTGCAGACACTGAAATAACTAGAAGCCAAATTCTGCAGAAACTCTCCTGGGGAAGTTTCAATACTTTAAACTCCAGTATATCGAATAGCCATTGCACAACAAATTAAGCTTTAACAGAAAAGATAGTGTCTCTTGTTTGTTCTACTTCTTTATTTTTCTTACCTATTGTTTTGGTTTTAATTTCCGTGAGTAAGCAGTATTGGTATCCTGCTGGTTTCCTGCTAGCCACAGGAGAAGGAAAGGGGAATTTCTGCAATAATGTAAAAATACAGTTAAAGTATGGAAAGGTTAAGAATTCTGAAGACAGGAAAGAGAGAGAGAGAGAGAAAGAGAGAGAGAGAGAAAGAGAGAGAGAAAGAGAGAGAAAGAGAGAGAAAGAGGACAGACTAAACAAAGGCAAATCAACCTGACAAAATTAGCCTTTATCAAGTAATCAAAGCAGATGAGAATTTTACACAGAATAGTCTGTTAAAACCAGGTCCTTCATAAAAATGTGCCCATGATATTTTAAAACAAAGCTGTTTTGTTTGTTTGCCTTGGTTTTTAAAATAAAATGTTGAGTGGTCTCCAGCAAGCCATCCCAAGGTGCATAAAAGTGAGATTACTAATCACGTTTCTCAACTAGAGGCATAATGCAATATTCTACTGCAAATGGAAGGGAAATCTTTTGAAACTAATGGCAATCTTTCTGTTTATCATCTTGCCAAATCCACAGGCTATTTGCTTTTATGCCAGACAGTTTTTTTCCAGGAAAAGGCAGCCGATGTGCTCCTTGTAGGCAAAATGGGGTTTGCTATAAACAAATGAAAAAAATAGTGCAAATCATAAGAGGAAGACAAATACCACATTTTTAAATTTTCAAAGCCACAAATATTTCACAACAACTCTTTCACCTCCTGAATAAAGGAAGGCATTAGGCTCAGATTGATATCAGTTACATTAAGTAAAGCTTCTGGAAGGGCTATTTACATGCATTCTGCATTTAATTAGAGGCTGAGACATTTCATGCTGCAAGCATACCTTAGTAAAGACCTGCAGGTTTACCCAGCTAGAGTGGATGAGGGTCAATAGGCCAGCTTTGACCAGCAACACATCTGAACCTAAGAAGCTTTATGCATAGCAACACATTCTTGCTAAATTAATCTTCAGTCAGGTGCTTTTTACCTTGGCTGCCTTTGCTGAAGGAAACCGAAGTCACAATACAATATATTGCAAAAAGGAGTTAGTACCAGGGCTTAGTCCTTAACAAATGTTGAGTTCATTTTGTTGCTGTATCCTCTGAAGGGAAGGCTGTTTTGCTGTTCTTCAGCCTTGATTACTGTGGGGAAAAGCCCTAAATGGGATATTCGTTTGGCCTGATAGACAAAACATGTGTGTTGATGCATCTCACAATGTGAACAGGTTCATCAAGGGAATTGCTGCTTAACCATTCTAAAGTTAACTTGGGTACTGCAGAGTGTTTTCATTTTCTTACATGTACTGAAAAGACAATGAGGAAAAAGGTTTTAAATGTTATTTTCTGCAATTTACATCAAGTACATTTATAATGTAAGAAGCAAACAATAAGTGACTGTAAAAATAGAAAATTATAGTCAAACAATACTCACTCAAGATATAAATACTCTCATCAGCTGTTATTTAACAAAATTTATCAAGACAACAGGGAATGTCTGGAAAGAGACTCTGACCACCCTTTTGACTTCAAATAACATAGGAAATAAACTTGATTGCATTTAATGATTAGTTTAACATCTATTAAAACCAAATTTCCAAACCTCAGCTCTACTCTATCATTAAATATAATCATCCCTTGGGAGAAAAGGAATTCACTCAGTTGTGTATATGAATTATATTTTCTGTAATGAGTTTTCCAAAGCTGACTTGTAGCTTGGGGGGTGTTTTATTTGGGTTTTTGGTTTTCTTTAGGGTGGGTTTTTTTTTTGTTGGAGAAGTAGTTTTGAATGGGGACAAAGTTCAGACCATATGTATCAGGTGTGAACTTCTGGCATTAAGTTTGAAGGATGAATGACTGAGCCCATCTCAGGTTTGAGACTGGAAAAAAAACAAGGGGTTAAGGCAAGTCTCAAACAGCCTTACACTACATAACACAAATCACTACATAAAGTTGCTCAATTTCAGTCTGCAAAATGGGAAAAATGAGATTTTTCTACCTCATAGTGATATTATTAAATTAAAACCTATTAATCCCTGGCAAATATTTAGATACCAACCAGGAATAAAGAATGAAAGGAAGAACTTCTTAATTCTCATCAAGGGTGCTTAGCTATTTTTGTCAAAGTCTTTATCAGTATCTCTCAGTTTATATTCTTTGATAGTGTAAAGTGCAAAAAGGCCATTAACTTTAAAGCTCGACCAACTGATTCCAGCTGAAGATCATGCCCAATATTCTTTCTACTGAGTACAGCGAAAAGAAGACTTCTGTCAAATTTGCAGAAAATCAACAAAATTATCTTTTTTTTTTTTCTTTCCAACTGAGTTGGTTCAACAGGCTCTGCCCTTTTATTATATGCTTATTCTGCTCATGCCATATATCAGTTATTTTATGGAAAAATCTACTGATAGATTAATAAAATCCTTTCCAGCTTCAATCTGGTGCTTTATGTAAATCAGTGTAGCATGTGTTAAAGATGTAATTTCTAATTACAGTAAAGCAGCAAAAACAGTGGAGGGAGGAATATGTAATTCACTGTCAGTCATTTTATCAAATAGCATCCATATTTGCTTGGAAGTCAGGCTTAATTAGCAATCTCCTTCCTCAGTAACTACCCTCCTTTAGCTTTTAAGCCAGGCATATAGGTAATTAACAGAAGAATTTGCTAGCTCTAAGAAGAAAGCCCATTAAATTTACTAAAATTTTAGCTTTTAAAGAAAGGCAAAGAAAGGCATGAGTTAGCTACTGCAGAAAAATTCAACAGAGCTAATGTGGCTATAGCGGAAATGGACAAAGCATGGTGAACTCCATCAGGTAAATTTGGTTTACAGTTCACTTTATTAGGCAAGGGGGATTTAAAAAAAAAAAAAAAAAAAAAAAAGAAAAAAAAGGAGACCACTTAGGAGCCATTCTGCCAAATAACAAAAAAAAAACCTCATAACAATCTCTGTCCATAGAGGACCTTCATAAATATACCAAGAAAATGCTCTACTAAGAATGTCCATTTATAGTGCAAACATGTTTAATTAACCTTATGACAGATGGAAAAATGTAAATATGTAATATACAAGAAGTGGGAAGGGTTTTTTTTAAATTACTAGACCAGGTTTTAATTACTGGTAACCCCATGTCAGATATACAATAGTCCAGGCCTCTGTGAAGCAATAAACTTGGCATCAGTTCTCCACATTCAGGCATAGTCTGATCAGATTTTGTTTTGCAAAAGTCATTTAATCAGTAGTATCACTAACTCTTACTACCTTAACATTATCTTCCTTTAGATAATGATAGCTTTCTGCATGTGCTAAGTAAAACAGGAATTAACAAAATTCCCGTGGCTTACTTAAATGATAAATAACAAGCCATTTTAAGGAAGAAATCTCCTAGGGAGTGCGGAAAAACCTGCAGCTGAAGGCGAGCGAGTCAGGATGTGTAACTCTGCACAGGCATAAACAGGAAATGGAGCAGCTTGCATTTGGATTGACAATCTGGCTCCAAATGGCTCATCTACAGCGGGCACAATGCTTGACCCCTGTCAAACATGAGAACTGTCGTTTTATAAGGGTTTTTTGTCCTGATACCTCTCAGAAGTCCCTTAAGTGAAGTAAAATCTTTTCTCCTCTATCATTCTGTACGGTCAAGAAAGGTCTCACTTAGTGAAACACTTAAAATTAATGATGTCACCTTTATTGTAAAACATTTCCTCATGCAACCACTTCCTATAGTTTTGGCAATAAACCCCCTGGATGAAAACATCAGAGATTAATCATATTGTAATGCAGAATAATATTAATCTCTTTCATTGTCATGTTCCAGCATAACATAGGAACTAGCTTGACCTTCTTGAAAAGAAATCTCAAATGCTCTGCCCACTGGTGTCACCACCCTATTTATTCTATATATTTCACCTGTTTCAATGCACTGACCCCATCAGAATTACACATTGTGCAAGTTCTTTGTGCAAAACCTGACCCTGGTGTTTCTAGAGCGTGCGTCCTGCAAGCGAAGCTCACCATAATGCCAGGAGATGGTCTCTGCACAAAGCAGTGCTGCATACCTGCGGGCTTCAAGGGTTCAGGGGACAGGAAAATGACAGAAAAAACCCAGAAAAATTCAGGACAGCAAGGTGAATCATACAGACTTTTAATGACAGAGATGTATCAGACCCCTTCCATTACATTCCACAGCAAAAAAGATGCCTGTAAGGAGCCATTTCATCTCTGAAAACGATGTGGGCGTTGCAGCACTCAAAGGAAATTACCAGCAGCAACTTCGTTCCTAAGGATGTTTGCCAAGCCAAGGATTTGGTCTTTGTAAAACAGACACAGCACTAAGGAAAGGAGATTTAGCCACGCAACAAAAGAAGAATAGTGAGAAGAGCATGAAAAACCTGGCAGTTTATCCTGGTTCTCTGCAACATTTTAGGGGAGGATAAAAAAAAAAAAAAAAAGCCCATAAACAAGATTTTCAGAACAATAGGCCAAAGTTAAATATTTTCTAAAGCTCAGAATGAAATGGAACTGGCTTGAAAAAGTGATCCATACAAATTTGGATCTGGGAACCTTGTGTTGAAAGTTTCCGAAAAGGGGAATTGGTCCTGTATTCAACATAACTTATCAGCGAGAATACACCAGGGAAAATGCACTATTTGCCATATCACCTTCACAAGTAATAACGAAACCATTATTTAAAATTTAATATTCTTACCTTACATTGTGGTCACATATTGTTGTGAGAAATTAAAATGGCTCTGAAAATACCTCTGCTTTGCAAGTTTGCAAAAACACCAGCAAGGGTGACATGGCTTCAAGCTTTCATCCATACATTTACAAAGCAGCAGTTAAAATTCCACTTAGAAAGTAACAAATCATCTCATATTTCTCAATACTAAAATAAAAGTCATGTAGCATCCAAACTCTTGTACTCAATATCATCATTAGCAGGCATAGAGAGTAAAAACTAGTATTTATAATCATGCAAAAAAAAAACTGTGAGAGCATAAACCACTCATGTATTATCAAATTACCATTTTTTAAAAATATTAATAGCTTGTTAAAGAAACCTCCTGAATTCAGAACAATAATTTCCCTCACCACTTTGTAAATGCACTAATTTTGAGAATTACAATACTTCAAAAATCTTCTGTATGGTGTAAATATCTTTGAAAGAATATTGCTAGCATACTTCATATAGACCTTCAGAACATGTTCACAGCAGCCCTGTTTAAATGCTGCAGAGCTCTATTTATTCAAAAGCTATAAAGTGTGACAAGAATTCTCTCTTACAAGAAATACGCACGTTTTTGTCCATTTTGTGACAGTTACTGCTGTCACTGACAAGCAGCTGAACGACATATGCTGGAATAAATACAACTGGAATTATAAAGAAATAGTTAACACCAGTATTAGATTCTTGTGGTTTAAAAAATGTTTTTCTTTTTTTTTTTTTTTTCCATTTTATTATTTGTACCATGGTGACCAGTAACACTAGGTCTAGATGGCACAAATCAAAGAAAAAAGTCCTTGCTTGAAAAGGCTAATGGTTCAATTTGATCTTCTCTAGGATCTTAACAATCTGTGGGGTTTTTTGTTTGGTTTTTTTTGGGGGGGGAAGGCCTGATTAGGTTTGATTTTAAAATTAAATATAAAAACCAGTTGATTTTTATTTTGTAAACAAATACTCTGCAAGTGGATAACACTTTTATATTTGCAGGAGTATTATATCTCTCAATTCTTTAAAGCACTGCAATTAAGAATTTTTTTAGTGCTTCAAGTACTTTTTGGTCATTCTTTCAAGAATAGAATACAATTAAGCAGAAACCACACTTGCAAACTACAGCACTGTTTTGGAAAGATTTCTTCATTCACGGTCTTCCTAAGAATTTCAGTGCAGCTTCATGAAAAACAATAGACTGAGCTAAGCTTGTGTCCCACCAATTAATTTATTTCAGCGAGCAGAAGGCAAGTCTCTGGACTTTCAGCAAAGTGGATACCAGAAACAAGGGTCAGAGAAAGGAGGTGTAAAGTCCCCATTTGTCACTTACACACTTTAATCACTAATAAGACTGCAGTAGAACCATAGAATTGTTTGAGTTGGAAGGGACCTTAGAGATCATTGAGTACCAACCCCCCTGCCATGGGCAGGGGCACCTCCCACTAAACCAGGTTGCTCAAAGCCCCATCCAGCCTGGCCTTG
>BJBW01000099.1:140662-224751 GCA_004320125.1 Scolopax mira | reverse complement strand
CACCGTAAAGAATTTCTTTCTGGTGTCTAATCTAAATCTCCCCTCTTTTAGTTTAAAACCGTAGATATCTCAAGAGTCTTTCAGGGAAGAAAGCAAACTACACCATGCACAAACATCCCCATCAGACAGCCAGTGAGCACCAGTGGCACTCTGTGCCAAGGCAGCGGAGTGGCCTGGTCCAGGAGTAATGGGTGAGGAGCTGGCACGGCGAGGAGCTGGCACGGCGTGGTTGCACAGGCTTGGTGGGGGAGCTGCTGGAAGGAGGAGGCTACACTGGGGGAAAAGCAAGGGGAAATTAGATGGGACAATGAATTACAATATTTGAAAGCCTGTGATTAGCATACAATGACCAATTTCCTATTAAAAAAAAAAACGCCACACGTTCAGTGGCATGTATTTAAGGCATATTCCAAATGTTATTTTAACACATAAGCAACAATAGTTTAGAAATCCCTGATATGAACTGAGGATGGAGCTAAGCACCCCAGTAGTGACACAATATAAACTTCAGCACATGAAATACTGGAAGTTGATGTAAACAGCTTTTAATAGCAGTGAACATTTGTTCGCTTTGTTTAGACCATCTGGATGTTCCATTGTGTTCAGTTCAACACCGACTGCCGTCGGGTGACAGTTGATATATGTTAAGTACAAGCAAAGTGCCTCAGCCCACTCCAGGGACCCCGAGTAGAAATTTTCAGTGTTTTGTGGAATACACTGTCAGACCGCAGCGCAGTCGCCTGCATCCTTAATGGCTCTTGGCCAAAGTCCTCCAGCTTTTTTTTTTTTTTTTTTTTTTTTCCTTAAATCAAAGCAGAGTTTTGCTTTTACTGTTTGAAAGGTTAGGAAAACTATGCCAAAGTTCTTCCAGGCAGCTCAGAGAGCATCAGCTGACAGGAATGATTTTCAATATGGAGCAAAGAATAAAGAGAACTACTAATCCTAAGAGAATCCAGGTTTCACTAATTTTACATGCAATGTGGCTAACAACCTTTTGAATGCAACAAAAGAAAAAAGTTACTAATAAACACAGTGATGTAATTGTTCTGGTAAAAAAAAATAAAATGACAGGAAACCAACAGTTAGAAGCACAGAGATTTTTTCCATGCTTATCCAATAATATACTACATTACATCCTGCCTACATTTTGGCTAGCTGGTGATGCATCTTCTGCAGGTGATCAAAGGTATCTTTCAAGCACATTGGCCATTGCATGTTTAATCACTGGCTGTGAAATACTTTGCTGAAAAAAGGGACTATGCAAAGAATTATTATTATTATTGCTGCCATTCTGCATCTTCACATAACCACCACTTCAGTTTTATACAATTATTAAATTTTGGAAAGCAGAAAAGGCAGAGGTCTGAAAGCTTATTTGGATGCATTTAAATATTAAAAAAGCATTGTCAATTTTAGGGTACAAAACTGAAATAATTTAGCTCAGCCTCCACTTAGGATGTTGATCACATAGTAGAAAACTGCTTTTCTACCTCCAGAAATATTGTTATTTCATAAAACATTTGATACATCTGGAACGCCAGTGAAAATCTTAATATCACTTGTTTTTTTAAAAATCTCAAATCAATAGGCACAAAATTACTGAATAACATGGATAAATACACCCTAGATGCTTACAGCATATGATCCTCTTTCTTTTTCAGTTATACCCATTATATTATTTAATCTTTTTTGTTATTTCCTTTTTTCTGCAAAGTTTAGCTCATATAAGTCTGCCTCTTACAAGCCGTTGTACTGATCTATTTAACCACCAAAAAGGTAGCTAGCATGTAAGCAGCAACACTCCAAGGTTTCTCACATTATACCTCAGGTCTGGCAGGGGCTGAAAGCACATATTAGTCTCCATTTCACTTTAACAGCCCCTAACAAATGCTATTCCAGAAGTTACTAGGTGATACTGGCTGTTAACAGAGGTATCCACATTAAACCATCCTGCAAGAATCAATCTTGTTTTATCAAACTGAAGCTAGCAAGTAAACATTATGTATATGGTTAGAAATAACCTCCTCTTTCCTCCTTTTCTATCTGTCCCAAAAAAATTACAGTCCAGGAACAGAAATGCCTTCTTCTAAAAAGATTACAGAGTGAGCCTCCAAACTATATCTTAAGTCCATGGAAAATTGTCCTGCAAATTATACGCATTTGAATGACGGCCATCCTTTTCAAATGTAATGAAAGGAAGCAATGTCTCCTAGTGAAGTCAGCAGTAGTAAGTTCATTAAAGAATGCTTTACATAAATTCAAAAATTCCACATCTTACAGAATCAGGTCAAAAAGAAAGGTGATTAGCACATTCTACATCTAAGCTCAAAAAACACAATCAAATTACAACATTCAAACAGAGACCACTATCACTGAAAGGAGTCGCTGCTCTGGCTGGAGTTAATATCCAGCTTGTTTATATTGCTCATCTAAATCAATGGCACAACTCAAGTTATTTAACTGCATTTCTGATGGAAGATAATAACATATCTACATTTCCAATACACAGGCAACTTCTAAACCTTCTCTTCCATCTTTGTAATGTGTTAGCTTTTATAATCCTGCAATCTCAACAGTTAACACAGGATTGAATCTTTTCAACATTATTTCTATTTTGGAAAGTTTTTGGAAAGCATGACGCACAATCAATTAAGCATTAAGAAGTGTGTATTAGATTTGCCATTTGAATTTACATTTAAGCTAGGATATCAAAAAAGTTTTATAAACATTAAATAAATGCTGCAATAGCGATGAAGTACTACACAGTTTGTTTTATCTAATTTCCAGAAAGGTAAACAGGCACATAAAAGGAGGACACGTAGTCAAAGGACACATTTAACTGGTTCCATTCAAGAGAACACTTCTCCCAAGTGCTACTGATGCTCAGGCACTACCTTTCCACAATTATCACCTGAAGTGCGGTTTTTTTTAAATAATGTCTCTTTTTTAATTTAAAACCACGAAATCCCAAACTGCCAGTTCAGTAAGAATTGATTGAGCTACAATCATATCACACAAGCTTTTAGTCAACTTTTGATTAAGACTCACCTATGATGTTAATGGAAATGTAAGCTATTTATTTACAGGTGAAGCAGTTTGTTATCAAATGTTTTGTACATTTCTCTCTGCTGTTCCAAACAAATCCCATCCTTAATCACTTTACATACTTAATTTTCATAGTTGATTTAACTCCCTTTTTTTTTCCCCTTACCTTGTCTAGTCAACAGAGCCACCCTGTCACAGCAGGTCTCATAAACAGTTGCATACTCCATCCTGGTACTGTACAATACAAGTACAATAAATGCATTAGAGAGTCATTGTCTTGGCATAATATTAAGGTGTGAAAAAATTATCATCTGATTAATATTGCATCAGACAAAAAATCTATTGTAAATTAATAAATCATGAAATAATTTGCTCTTTCAAAACCAATACAATCAATAGCTCTCATGCTATTTTATACCATCATGTAGTTAAGCAAAAGAAAAATTAATATGTTATTAAAATGTCTTATCTAGGAAAATGCCTAAAGTTTCTCATTTGTTTTTGAAAGAATGCAGTGAGTATCATGAGTTTTTGAGCATTCCCACACAAACCAGCCAAGTACTTAATTTTTTGTGTTTGTGTAGCAATGTAGTATTTCAAAAGAAATTGAATTTAATCGGATGCAGTAGAAGTTATTCAATAGCTGATGAATGATGTACTGTAAAATGTAATGTCACCTAGTTAAAACAGAAAAGAGAGAGAAGATGCTAATTCTGCTGATGAAGATATTGTTTTTCCCCTCTTGTGCCCTATTCATTATGCAAGGCTGCAGAATATGAAGTGTAGTGTGTGATCCGGACAATCTAATGATCTCCCACACCTGCTCATCTGGTACAATTTTAATTAACACTCCAAGGAGGTTTGTCAAGAGTAATCAAAAACATTGTCGCTTATAAAGCTGTGGCAAGAAATCAATAGTTTTCATCAGAAAAGGTAAGGTCTGGCATAACTGAACCATTTAATTGCTTCATTCCAATAAACAAAAACTGCACATTTTAATGACTTGATTTTGGAGATCAATATCTAACCTCATATTGCATTAAACAGCAACATGTGGTGGGATATTCACAGTCATTTCAATTCAGAATGAAGCATTCCTCTTTTTTTATTTCATCTCGAATGGCAATAGGTTGCTGAGCCTATGCAGTGCTATGATTTATATCAAATGAGTGACCTCTAGGGCCGTAAGACTAGAACGGGTGACTAGTTCTCAATGGTAAGCTACTGGCACTTGACAAAGTGCCTGAAGCAGAATGAATTTACTTCTCTTTTCCTCAATCATCAACAGGCTCTGCCCTGACCCCCATACTGACTCCTATAACAAGATCTCCTGTCTCCGACTGAAAAATTTACTGTCATGTCTACTTTTCATTGAGCTCAAGTGAGTACTTCTGTCACCTTCAGTGAACTGAGTCTGTAAAAGATTTAACTAAACACCAGTCACACTTTAAAAACTAAGCAAGAACAACTCATATAAAAAATACTGCTTTTAAGCACTTCTGTTTCTTAGAAGTCCAGGAACTATGCCTTTTTATTATGGTTTTGCTTCTTTAAGCGTTCATCATCAAACTGTTAAAAGCTAATGCTCCGCAAAGATACGAAGGAAAGACTCACTGTGTAACACAGGTATCATAACATTAGTAACACCTAGGAGCACTGGAACACTCCTCCTGACCAAACACGCAGCCAAAGTTGCTTGTGAACTATGAAAGATTCAACAATGTGAAATTTTACATATGAAGAAATATCAACTATAAATCACACATCCATTTAGAATTCATGATCTAATTTATATACAATGTACAGCATCACCACGCTCAAAATATGTCTATATACAGTAATGATATGAACTAATTTTTTTTACTATTCAAAGATTTTTAATTTTAAAGCAATATTTGTAAAACATTTTTCTACAGCCTTTCAGTAACAACAGAATATATGATATCTAGCTACACATAAAAGCATGCATGGTATATCTTAATGATTTCAACCAATATTTCATTAATATTTTAACTTTATAAAGTAATAAAAACTAATACTGCAAGAACCTTTTCTGTCAACAATAAAGCAATTACAAGAATGACACTTGATGGTTTATTCCAACATCTCACTAAAGCCTTACACAAAATTTTCACTCCCTCTTTAATTTTCAATTCTTCTACCCTCCCTGCTTCACAGCTTCTGGCTATTGGCTTTTACAATCTGTCCCTAGAGAGCCAGGAGTTATTACCCCTGTCGATGGAAGAGAAAGGGATGTTATTCCCCTGTCACCCTCTCCGGCTCCAGCAGATTCCTAGCTCTGATCTATAGCCTTCATTGGAGAAAAGCGTCTGACATGCTGTTAGTTCTCAACCCTGTCAGATCCATCTACCCGTGCTACTGGCATTACTTACTGAAGTCAGAGTCATAGGAGTCAGACCAAAAATTTGAGAAGCAAACACTATATCCACTTCTTTTTGAGTAAATATGAGAGAGAAACACCTACTGCAAAGCATGCAGGTTTTCAGGAGGCACTATGTGCCACATAGACCTTGAATTTGAGCTTAGAAACAGATAAAGTAGTATTTTTTTCTATTGTTTACAATAGAAATACTGTATATTCTAGATTGCATCAGGTAAACCCAAAGGATACAGAACCATTAACGAAATGGACTTAAGCAAATTCCATAACCCTTTCAAAACTACTGCTTAATTTTTTTATTGCTTCCTTTTAATTGACATTCACAGGGCTGCTACATAAAATGTGCACCTTTAATGCCTGACGAGAGGCAGTGTGAGACAGTTATGACTCACTTTACTTGTACGTTGCCTGTTGTCCCAAAACACAACCCTATACATCAGTATTTTGCATGCATTATTTTACAGGATTTCAAAAGTAAATTAACCTTTAATTTTAACGCATCCATAGGGGGACTGTGAAAATGGCTGGCTTAGTTCATCTTACACTCCACACACTCAGCAAAATTAACTGATCTCCCCTACTGCCTCACACTCTGACTGAATAGTGCAGGGCTTGGCTCTGATCTCCACTACCTCCTCTGGTCAGATGCTCCTCTCATCAGGCTAGAGTCAAACACATTGTGTTTGGTGTGACTGTCAAAAGCAAGCGTGATGCTTCATCCCAATACATGTAGCTTCCTGCACACACCGTCACTATTAGCAATACAGGCAAAACTGGGAAGAAGTGTGAGTCCTGCTACAGCAGCCCTCAACCCCTCTTCAGGCAGATGGGCGCCATGGCACCTCTCTCCTCACCAGCCTCCTGTGGGCACACCTACTCGTGTATCCATTTGCTGTCTCCTTGACTCCCCCATCCTTCCTATCCCCCCATATTTTCTTTCATTCAACAAGGCCATGGGAAGAACACATTTGCTTCCCCGTTACAATTTTTACAAAGCAAGCTACCCCTTTCCAAATTTCACCATAAGCAAGGAGTTTGAACAGGGAAGGCGTTGCCATTTACACTTCCTTTCTCTCCCTGTACTCAATGAGAAGTAGGAGCAAGTGAGATAAGAGTCAAAGCAGTGACGGTAGATGGTGCAGGATGAGAGCTACTGGCCATTGCCCAGGTGGCCAAGAAGGCCAATAGCATCCTGGCTTATATCAGAAATAGCGTGGCCAGCAGGACTAGGAAAGTGATCAGCTGCCCAGGGAAGTGGTTGAGGCATCATCCCTGGATGTATTCAAAAAGTGTCTTGACGTAATAATTAGTGTCATGGTTCAGTGATGTGGTTTTTCACTTGTGTCAGCTGGGCTGATGGTTGGACTAGATGATCTTAAAGGTCCCTTCCAACCTAAATAATTCTATGATGCTATCATCTCTCTATATGCAACACTGGTGAGGTCCCAACTTAAATACTGTGTTCAGTTTTGGGTCCCTCACTATAAGACAGACACTGAAGTGCTGCAGCATGTCCACTGCTGGAGCAATGAAGCTGGTGATGGGTCCTGAGCACAAGTCTTATAAGAAATAGCTTAGGGAGCTGTGGTTGTTTAGGCTGGAGAAAAGGAGGCTGAGGGGAGACCCTATCACTCTCTACAACTACCTGAAAGGAGGTTGTAGAGAGGTGGGGATTGGTCTTTTTTCCCCGAGTTACTAAAGATAGGACGAGAGGAAATGGCCTCAAGTTGCACCAGGGGAGGTTTAGATTGGATTTGGAAAAATTTCTTCACCGAAAGGGTTGTCAAGCATTAGAACCAGCTGCCAATGGAAGTGGTTGAGTCACCATCCTTAGAGGTGTTTAAAAGACACGTATGTGTAGTGCTTAGGGACGTGGTTTAGTGGTGGATTTGGCAGTGTCAGGTTTACAGTTGGACTCAATGATCTTAAAGGTCTGTACCAACCTAAATGATTCCGTGATTTACTTTCGCAGGTCAGAATTATTTTTGACCAGAGAAAACATCACATTATCCTTAGGAGATCAGAAAGTTTAGCAAATATTCTGTAAATTTACACATAGCTAGAACATGGACAGACTTCAAGATTAATGATAGGCGAGGAAGTGGCCCTGCAGAGGGCAACAGCAGGTAGCAGAATAGGATTTTGATCTTTATATTCTACTGGAATATAAACAATAAAAATATTAAAAAATAAAAAGTCTTCACACTTTTGGTATCCCTTCAAACTCAAACTCATGCTGCACAATACTCATCTCATTCAATATTAAGGAATCAGCTCTTAATCCTGCTGGATCAGCTTTTGTCCATTTTTTAAAAGTTTCCACAGTCAATCTGATCCCAATTTTCCAGCAGAAACAGCAGTGCCTACAGCTACACAGGATGTATTCCCACACTGAGACACAACAAGAACAGCCTGAAATCTCACAAGACAGACAGGTAAAGTTTTCCAGATAATTAACATTTGGGGCATTTTTATGCAACCATACACATTTGTTTCACTTTCCTGAGGTAAGAAGCTATAATCATAATCAGGTTTATCTGCCAAAGCCAGCAAACAACATCTTAAAATTATTTAAATAGGCACAACAGAAGCTCTAAAGCCCAACTAAATGAGAACTTACTGAGAAGGAAAGGAAGGGGACCAACACCATTACTTAAGATTTTTTGTGTTATCTCAGTTATCCTTTTTTAGCGTGAGGAGAAATGAGAAATTATTTAGTGCATTTAACCAGGAAAAATAAAGAAACTAGAAAAGTAAGGAAAAAACCAAGGTATTCTGCTTATGCACAACAGTAGCTGCTCTTTTTCCTTAGTGGCACTGAAGCCTGTCAGAAAGGATACGGACTGCTTACTCAAGGGAATTTTACTCAAATTTGTGTATTTTATCCCCCTGAAACTGAATAACTTTTTTCTCATTGTAAGAGATTATAACTTTCAAACATTATCATTAAATGCCTGACACAAATGGTATGATAAGAAGACAAGTTATGACAGTTATGACAATATGTGCATATGTTTACACATGCAAACATTTTTAGCAGATTTTTACAATCTTTATCCAGAAAACATTCTGTATAGAATCTGTATGGTATGAATATACGAAAAATATAACATGCAAAAGTGAAAATAAGCAGATAAATTTTCTACAAGCATCCTAATAAAGCATTTTTCACCAGAGTTACTTTTAATATGTAATATTCTAGTGTTCACACCTTCATGAGCCCATAAAATTTAAGACAAATGCAAACCAAATAGGCAGATTTAAAAATTAAGCAAAGCACAGAGTATCCAGGAAATACAAATGCTAGAAGGCAATTTCAACATTTCAACTTTTGCACTAGTAGTTGCCTTTCTTATTGCTATATTTGTTACTTCCTGAATGTATAAAAACATATATGGTCTGAGATGGAAGCTATCACATGTTGCCCAACTTCAGAATTTCACTTTCAACTCACAATAGCTTTGTATTTCTTCATAAAGCCCCAGCTCTTCAAACAAAGCAATTCTAAGAAGTGTTTTGGCATTCTTAAGTGAAAGCTGATACACTACGTTTCTACCCTTCATAGAAGTGTGCCCACACTAGAAGAAGGGGGGTTGGAGGGCGTCTAACTTAACCATGATTCAAAAATAATTAACACATGGCGAAACTCTCCTGTGAACAAGAGCCCACATAGTTTTCACATCCTTTAGCAGTCAACGTAAACTAGCAGGGACTCCGCTTGCTACAGATAACACTGACAACTACTGGAGAAGAAAATGTTCTACCATAAATACCGACCACAAAACTCATCCTACTTTGAATTCTAAACAAGCAAGCACATACTGCTAGTATACCACTGAGGCATTTAGAACCAAAACATGAGTTTTACTTTGGTTTTGTTTGTATTTTTTAATTTGTATTCAGATTAAATAGATAGCGTTAAGGAGATGCCAAGCATGTGGAGTAAACATTGAAAAGACCCTTAGTTTCATGTATAAATCCCCCTAAACCTTGGAAAAATCAACATGAAATGCATTTTAAATCATTGGGAAGACATACCAGCACTACAGACCTCCAGGAAGCTTATTAAGTATTCTCTGTTCTATTCATTGATTCCTTAATATAAATTCAGAATAATCTTTAAAAAAAAAAAAAAAAAAGTTGGGGTTTAAATAATTCCTAACTGTGAATTATTATTCATAAGAACCCTTGAGTGTCACCTCATCACTTTCCAATAACAATTTAAAGGTGGAAAACTTTATATTGAAGTTCTTGTATTGCACAGATAAGCCACTACGTAGAACAATAAACCAGATTCTCCTCTTTTGAACTAATAAAAACTTTTTTTTCCTCTTTCTTTTTTTAAATACCATGTAGACCTTTTGGTCTAACCACCATGGGGCATAAAACAACAGAAGATGCCGTTGAGGGAACAGAGGAAATAGAACAACAAGAAAATAAATACAGCAGGAAGATGAAGGAAAAACAGGGGACTTTGGGACAACAGCAGAGAAGGCAAAGAACAATTGTCATGTCACTGACCAGGAAGTTAAAACGAATCAGACAGGCTTTGGTGTATCTTGAGGTACGGAATAAGAAAGAAAGATTTTGCCTAGGCTTGAGCAGAACTGCAAAGAGAAGAAAAGAGAAAGAAATGTTAAGAAAACTAGTTACAAGACAGGCCTTTTATTGTAGGAATTTAAACGAACAGTGTACACAGGAAGAACCAACAAGATTTGTCTACCAAGACAAAGGAGGAAAGGCCCAAGAGTCTAGCTCAATACTTTAGCAATTAGTACTGAAAGTGGTGATGTTAACAAACAGGAATTGGGACTGAGCTGAAGGTAACCAGATATTCAGAAGAAGGAATGAAAAAAACAGAGATGTGAAAATATTTCAGAGGGAATTTGGATGAAAATATTGTTCAAAACTTTAAATTCAGAATCCAGTCACAAAGAAAATATAGAAAGGGATGAGAATTTGTAAGAATTATCATAGAGAACATCACAGTAACAGTGAAAATGAAGGAAAATGTGTAAAGACCAACAGAAGAGCATTGACTGAACCCTGGAGGTCCAAGAATGAAAGTTTAAAGAAGGAGAATATTGCTTGTAGAAAAGAAGAAACAGACTAGGCAGATTTTGCCTTGAAGAATCTGTTAGTGACCTTATTCAGGAAAAATCTCATTGTGGTGAAGAGAGGAGGATTCTGAGTATCCACCATGCAAAAATTAGCAAGAAAATAAGCAAAATCAGCTACAGAAGTGGCATGTTTATGTTTGAAAGGTGTAGGAAGGAAATGGGAAAATTATCTGGAAACATTCGTGAGGTCAAGAGATTTTATTTATTCTTTTGGACAATGCTGAGTATACTTGAAAGTGCATGGAAGTTCCCATCCATGAATTTTATTGTTCCTGTAAATCCCCTCTTATTACTTCAGCATAACACTAGAAAGAACAAAATTCTCCAAAACAGCAAACTTCAGCCACTCCATGGCAAGTTACAAGGCAAACTTAAAAGGCTAAATTTCTTCCATCTAGACGGTTTTCTTCCATCTGAGCTTAATTATCATCATCTCTAGGGTTTCCCTCCTCATTTCAGTTCTTAATCATGAGTCAAAACATCTTTTGCACATTCCATGTCGTAAATACATTACATCTCAAAATGACAATTTCAGGCCTAATTGGTTAATTTCAACTACTCTAAACACCTAACAAATTATATTTCTCTCTGTTCTGCAGTCACATGGTGGAGTGTCCTCGAGAAGATGATCCTAACCAACACCAGCTGTGCCCAGCTGCCACTAACATTACAGCTCCAACATATTCACACAATCTTTAAAGAACTGACAATTTAAAGCTCCCTTTTATGAGAATATCAAGGTCATAAAATTCAAATCCTATATTCTAAATCCATTCCTCATCAGCCTTTGCAAGTCACAAAAAACATCACGTGCTCATAGCTGGAAGGAAAATTGGGCCTTTTTCTTCAGAATAACCACCATATGTTGCAGTATCCTAGAAGCAACAAAGATTCTTCTAGCATCTCCAGTTCGGCAACACAAAGTAATCCAAGTGTTCTTTTCACATATTTTTTTCATTTAATAAAAATACACAAAAATGTCACTAATAAGTGGCAAAATTTGTTTCTTTGATGTACATTTGCTAGGAAATTTACTTATCCCTCAGAGTACCACATAAAACTACTTCTATCTTTCCCAGGTATATCAAAGCAGAGAAGCTGGTAACAAAACCTCTCGGCTTATTTTGTGAGCATCACAAAAGACACTGGTTTGAAAAACATCTTCCTTGTTCAAGACCACAAGAAGAGTTTCTCCTTAATGCAGAACCACCTACCACTGAAGAAACAGAAGAAGTATTTGTTACCATGGTGGCTGGATGAGAGACAGAAAAAAGGGAGATGGAAGGGGGGAAAGTGGAATTTGGACATTATAAATTACTTGATATTCAACAGAATATGCAGTGGAACTCAAAAGAGACTTCACTGATAAACTGGAGGAAGGAAGAAAAACCCCTTCTGGGGAAAGAAATCCGGAATACCAACAAGGCTGGGAAGTCTGGAAGTGTGGCAGGCAGTGCAGGAGCTCTCAGGGACTGCCCTGTCTGTCACAACCACCAAATATGTCTATGGTGAACATAAATTTTAATGAGATGTGCATCGCCCCTGCATCCTATGTGCCTTCAGACAACTCCATCCTGGAGCACTGTTCTGCAATCTGTAAGCACAAAACCCCAATAGTGCTTTCACTGCATTTCAGCTCTTCAGTAACCACCAGAATAAGGTGGGTGATTTCACTTGAAACGTACAGCCCTTTAAAAGAAGTGGGTCCTTCATTCCTCTTGAGAAATGTTTATTACCCTCACGTTACAAGGGCTCTGCAATACTAGTACATAAAAGCATAAAATCTGAGTGACAAATATTCTAATCACTGCCAACCTCTGTCTAATGCTGCAACTTCTGCAGACAACACTACTTTGGAAATATTTTTTATATTTGTTATTTTGGAAGATGGGAGAAGTTAAACTATTCCTTACAGTATGATTGTTTTGAACTAATTATAAAATGGCCTATCATTTTTTATTACTCCTTGGTCAAGCAAATGTTTAGTACTTTACTTATATTTTCCCAGCAAGAAAAGAATTAGTATAGGGTGAAGGTTAAATTCAACTTGTATGTCCATGTGAAGAGATATTACTGTTGTCTCATAAAGAAGATACATAATTAAGGCTGTGAACTGCATGATCAGTTTCATCGTTAGCAGAAGGGATTTCTGAAATCTATATTGATTTTTGCCTGTGAATCTGCATTAGCCTAATCCTCATATACAAGTACTAAGAATCCATGGAGAATTGATTTTTTCCCTTTCGTTCACAAAAATCTCATAGCTGAAATCTTGGTGAGAAAACCAATGACAGGCCTAGGTGTTTTCCAAGAATATATATGTCAAAAAGTACGAGCTGTAGGAGAGCTTTCTGCTGCAGAACCCAAGTTGAATCTACTGACACCTCTTCCAGGCAAATTATCTTTTGTTTTACACTACTTTAAAGGAGATCTGAATATTATCTGCTGCAAAAGAAATAGTGCACACAGTTGTTTGCCACATATCAGCGCTGAATGCAACGTATCATTGAACCAAATGTATGTCTGACAAACAGCTGGGGAAAAAAAGGGACTTTTTTTTTTAAATAAAATTATGATCATTGTCCAGCTCTCAGAAAACATAAAATCTAAATTGCACAGATTAAGCCCATCGCTGGATTTGGGTGCAAAATGACCTATGTCCCCAGAACGCGGTTTTGATAAGAAAGGCCACTGTGCTAAGCTCTGGGCTGAAATCTCAGATAACTTCACTGAGTTCCAAATTTTCCACAAGACCTTAGCTTCTGCCCAGCCTTCCTGTGGCTCAAAATCCACAGCGTGACACAAATCCCATTGAACTAAGGAGAGACATTTTTCCAGTACCTCAAATGAGCTTTGATTCTGGGCCCTTGTGCTCCTCTGGTATGTGATGGACATACCTGGTGGGTAGCACCTCACCCTGCTTGAACTCAGCACGTTCCTGCCCCTCCACACCACCGAACTCCTGTCTCAGCACCTCCATGCCTTATACAAATCAGTACAATGATTAGCTCATACAATACGTGTCCACAGCCCCCCAATAAAAGAAGTCCGAAACATCAAATGCACAAAAAGCAAATACTTTAAAATTAATAATTTTAAATTTAATTTTTAATTTAATTTTGCTTTCAGAAATTAGGTTCATTCTTTAAAAATATCGTCAACTCCAAAATGGCAGTAAAACCTGCCCTTTGATTAAAAAAGTCACGATAAAGAATCATAATGCTGCCTTTCTAACAGCAACCTTCACACCACACTCAATGTTAAATTAGTGTCTTTTACTCAAAATTAGAAGTCAGCGTTTTTTACTTTAAAAAACTGCTTTGGACCCCAAACTTTCAATTTAGAGTTTGAATGCCTTTCTCGGTACATGTGCACTCCTCTTCCCTCCGCCCCCATTTTTTTCCCTTTTGTTTTGTTTTTAATAAACAGAGCTGACCTGTAACTACAGAGAACCCAACACATCTGTTAAAAGGTTGACAAAGAAGGGAAGTCAGATGCTGTGATAGAAATTTTACGGTTCCTTTAGGAATCTAACTCCAAGAGCCAGCATGTGTTATTAAAAACAAACTACTTGCGGTAAAAATCTATTTCTGGTGATTGTTTACTGAAATGAAATGTTTATTTGCTAAGGCAGTATTTAAAGCTCCACAGATAAGTGCAAACTGTTCCTGAAAAGATACATGATGTAATAAAATGCAAAAGGGAAGCGGTGACAATATTAGCTTTGCACCAATTCATTGACAGTCATTTCAGATTTCATATATGTAAATAAAAGGAAATTTCCAATAACAGTGAAAGAAGGCTTGCGGTGTTTGCTCTAGTATAATTTTCAACACTTCCAACTTCCTCACAGAAGGTTCAAGATTATTTCGGGATTATTTTATAACTGAGGCTGCACAGAGCAAAGCATGACATTGAAAAATAGACTTAATTATTCCTACAAAAAGATTCTTGGCATAGGTCCACTTCGTTTCAGCTTAAAATACCCTACGCTGCTCTATTGGCAGGATCATATGTTTACAGGCAGTGGATTACAGGAGTAACCACACCTCCAGGCTAATTTAAAACAATTTCTGTTAAATAGAAACAGTAGGCCCTGATTTCTTTAATTTGCAAGGGGAGGAAAGCGGCACAGGATACAAGGGGAGATGTTCCTATTATAACTCTCACTTCATTGGAATACTACACAATAAAGGGCAAAGGACCCATTTTAATCCTAGGTGATGTACCAAGACTTAATTCATGTAACAAAGCTATTTTTACATTGACAAAGCATATAAAAATAGACTCCAATTTGTTAGGAAAAGCATCTCAGCACACGTACTCCTCCCAAAGTATTCACAGCTGCTCCTGCAAGTTATTAATTTGTCACAGGATATTTTCTCTCTCTAACCAGGTACATTCCAGCAGCAAAAAAAGTATTCTCACGATTCTTCCTTTTCCAGAATGAATACATACTTAAATGACTTAATAGTTTATAACCCTTTTTGCAATTTTTCTTAGAAATACGGTTTTGGATGCATTTATACAGTATAGCAATAAGGAGGAAAAATTTAAAAAATATAATCAGGAAGAATTCTTGGGTTTTACTCCCACAAAATTAATATGACCCAGGCAAATCTTCACCAGTATCAACTTTCAAATCCAAGTCTAAAGTCTAATCACCTCGGCCACAGAAACCCAGATTTTTGTCCATATCTTCATGTACAATCCACTACAAACTTCAGATGCAGTGTAGCCACCTGAGCACAGGGCTCCGCATGAGTTAATATAACCTGATTCCCAGCAGGTCTGAGATGCTGAAAGAGTGCTGGTATTTGGTACAGTGGGACAATTCTCAGCACTCAAATGACTCAGGATATTTCCCTTCACTGCCAGGAACACTAGAGCCCGAAAAGCACCAACTGCCAAGGTACTCATCTCTAGTAACTGAGGTGGGTATTTCTGCTTCCCTACTATGGGATACTTCAAATAACAGGAATACAGCTCTGGGCACTGTACCATGGGCACAGTATATAGACACAGGCCTTTATATCCATATACTTATTAGAAAATGCAAATTTAAAAATATTGAGTTACTCCCTAGCATGTCTACTGGGATTTTTTTTCCTTCCTCTATTTTTTTCTGCCCTTCTTTTTTTAATAATCCCTATTGACCATTGCACTCCTGACTAATATCTTCTGCATCAGAAGGAAAAGTACTGAGGATGTTTGTCAGCCATACTGTCATGAAAGTCAAAAGCAGATATGTAAGAGAAGAAAGATTATCACATTAGACATAGAAGAAGAAAGATTAACCTATGAGAGCTGTAGAAGCAGAAAGATGAGCAAAAAGTGGGGGATGCAATGGCTCCAGGGGATTGGTAATGGGTTAGACTGCCTTTCTCCTCTAGATCACTGGCCCACATCCAGCCCACATCAGTAGTGACTGAGTGTCATTACCACCTGATGGATTTTTGGTGACCTCTGCAAAAATGAATTGATGATTTCAGTCCAGCCAAATAAATGTTCCCATCGTAACAGGTACACCACTGTCTCAGCAGAAGGAAGGGAGCAGACACGGACAAGAAAATGTACCTCTATTCCTACAAAGCAGTTTAATGCACAAGGAAGTTCACTTACTAGAAACGCCACAAAGATTTATTTAATACTTTCACAGCTAGAGGATTGTTCAACATCCCTCAGTGTTCCCCATGCGTTTATCCTAGATTCTCACTGGCAAAGGGCTGCCTGCAACCAAGTCAGTGCATTGTAAGTGAAGGATTCCTAGGGGGCAATCTGAATTTGAAGTTATAGTACACTGTTGCTAAAGTTCGTCCCGTATGAAAGTACAGTAAGATAATACAGCTTTAAATGTGCCTCTCAAAGAGTTCTATTTAAGAGTTGTGTAATATTAACTTGATCAAACTAAGAATTAAAAACATGTTTTCCCTCTAATTGCAAAAGACAACTCAAGTGAATGCTCTCTCCAATCTAAGTTTCAAGACACGTTCATTGTCCCAAAGCATTAAGTGTGCATGCGTAATTAATTAACAGATTTTTCAGAGTATGTTGTTGGGATGACTGGAAACAGCCGAAGCTCCCTGGTCCCTTAAGGCAAGGTTTAGCAGGTTACTCATCCCAAACAAGCAGGAGCCCAAATGGTTCCCAGCACGGTATTTGGGATGGTGTAGCTGCTTCATGCTTAGTCCTTCAGGGAAACTCCCGTGAGTGTCCAGGGAGAAGGAGCAGCTCTTGAGGAACACAAAGCAGAAGCAGCAACTCAATCCCTGGAGTTAAATGGCACATTTTCCACAAACATAAAAACAGGTGATCTCAAGCCTGGTAAAGGTTTGATGTGAACCCTGTGTGATGAGGGTTCGATGTGAACATCACATGTACTTGAAGAACAAGACATGCAGGGGAACAAGAAATGTCATCTCTATGTAACATACTGCCAGCAACTAAAGTGCTGTGGTGACAGGGGGTTTCACACTTCTCACCAGCACAGCATTTTTAAATAGGTGGACAGATTACAGTTTACTATGTTGTCACAAATATGGCATCGTATCCCAATCTCTCCAAATGTTCTAATACCTACAAGAAAATTATCTCAAGATAAGAATCAGTTGCAAGAGTCAGAAACTTCTCAGACATTGATGTTTGCTTTTTTAAAGAAGAGAGAGAAATAGATCCCTCCGAAAGTATGCTTTTTTAAATAGATCTCAACATTTTTAGTTAGCTGTCTCTGTCCTGAGCACCCAATAGCAAGAACTCCAAAGTTCCACATGTTGTTCTCCCACTAATCTCCTATTCTTCCATAAGCAAGAACATAAAAGCAGAAGTCAAGAATAAGTATTTCTGACCTATTAAAATGAAAAGCCCTCATTGCTCATCATGAGGGCAAAAGGCTTGGTGTCTAGTTTTCTTTGTCATTTATTCAAATGTCAGTAAGAATTCTTGCAGCCTCAGTGATTCCATTTCTTTAATTTACACTTTTCACTCAAGGCGCATAAGCCCCTGCATTTTTCTCTCTCGTGTCTTCTTCAGACACAGAAGTTTCTTCTTAGAGGCCATGGAAAGAATTGTGCAAACCAGCTGAGGAAACTGGAACAGTATTGTGAAAGAATAAATGTTTTTTGATATTTTCCATTCATCTCTTTTTTTAATATAACAATTTTAATACTTTAATATTAATTTTTATACCATTCATTTGCTTTTTTTACAAAAATTAGCAAATAGCATATTACTGGCAGCAGTAGTTACATGTAAAACTAAAACACCTTATTAAAGCCTTGGCAGATGACTAACTGCCTACCACTTTCCATCACAAACAGGGCTGCATAGTGATTTGCCTTCTCTAAAAAAGTTATATATATGATCACTTTTGAATTGCTTCAACAAGCAGTCACAGTATATTACACCAGAAAGTCTTGCCATTTTTTTGTATTTAATTTTTTTTTTTTACACTGTTACCAGCTATTGTCAAGAAAGATGGAGAGGAATGAGTGACTGTAAAGAGCCAGTCCACTGATCTAAATAAATTGAGCAGGTATAGCTGAGAGGTGTAATAAAGGAGTAGAACAATATCACAACATGTATGCTCAACTATGGTAACTGCAAAATCTCCATGAAAAACCTTGCCTTCACGCTTTCCTCAAAAGCAAGTATTTCATTCTAACTTTTTATTTTTATTTCTTTTAAAATCTGTACTTGCTTCCTCCCATTTGTCTTTTTTCCCCAAGATGAGAAGCAGCTCCAAGTGTCAGAAACTTCTCAGACATTTATGTTTGCTTCTATAAAGAAGAGAGAGAGGAGAATATACCCCTATTTTAACAAATACAGACAAACATTCTCATACAATGGAAATGCTGTCCTAAGTACATTTTTCCTTTAATACCACAGAACCAAATAGAAGATACCAGCACAGAAAAACCTTAAACTATCCATATACTTCTATGCTGACTCTTTGTTTATATACAGCAAAGAGAAAATCACTAGCATATGTCCTAGCTGTTGCAAATTAAAGCTCAACTTTGTCACCCTTACTAAACCAAAGAGCAATTATTCCTGCAAATAAGTACAATGGTACCATTTATTCAGGTAAATACTGTTCCATGTAAGAATTGCAGAATCAGGACCTGCAAGAAAGCGACACATTTCAAATTGCATGGTTGATCTCTATTTTCAAAGAGAAAATGAAGATCAGTCCCTCAACCTGAGGGATAGAGTCATTATTTGAAATCTGAATACATAGAGATAGATTATTGCAGCTGCGTATTTTAAAATAACTTCCCACCAGCAAAAGAGCACATTTGAGCCTTCTATCTGATTTCCTTATTTGAAGCATAAGCACCTGATAAACGTGTTAGTGATATACCTTCAGACACAGCAAAATAAGTAATTACTCCTGGGGACTATAAGTAGCCTGGCTTAACTGTCTTGTCATACCTTATACTCTCCTCAACTCCTTTGTTCTGGTATCCACAAAGCTTTATTAAAGTAGAGTTCAGTCATTTTGTCGCTGCAATTCCAACAAAGTGAGCCAAATGAACCATGTTCAGCCATCTGGAACCCCTTCCTCCAGAGCTTGCTCCCTTTGGGCTACAGAATCAGTCTATCACCCCAGCATGACACGATCCAGAAACTTGCTACTGCTACAGGACCTCAATTACAATTCCCAGTCTGGGTATTGCTGTCAGGGATTCTGCAATGCAACAGACACTGCATTTGTACCTCACGTTACTACAAAGCTATTAAAGCCTTTGCACTTGGAATTCATGGTCAACACTACAGGGGCTACGGACCAGAGAAGTCTGTGCTCCCTCAGCCAGGCTTAAAGATGGGCAAGAGCAGAGGGGAGGATCAGCAGCTCCACAATCAGATGGAGACAGGGCAAACAGGCAGTCCTACCCTCTGCAAACAGGGCACACGGTACCTGGCTGGGGAGGGCATCGTGGGCAGAGCTCAATACAAACCCTCCCGGTAGCACCAAGAAAAAGACAGATCAGTTAGAAAAAAAGGAATGAAGGAAAAAAAAAAAAAAAAGAACTCATGCTGGTAACCTATCCCCTGCTTTTTCCCAAAGCACACAAGGGATTTTTAGTGCTGGCAAGTCAGTGTTTCTTAACCACCTCTGACACTTGATTCAGAGGAAGATACGTGGCTCTTACGGCTCTTCTCCTACTTGTCAGCCAGCCAGCACGCTCAAATACACTTCACAACGGGAGAAGAATGTTCCCAGACTGAGAACCTGACCTCTAGGGTTGTGGGGTTTTTTTCTGTAGGGGCTGGGACACCAGTACAGTGACCCTGTAAATTCAGATAAAATATATGAAAAAATATCAGTTAATTTTTATTTAGCACCACATAAGAGTCTTGCTTTCTAAAGAAGATTACAAATCCAGTTCTGCCTCTAACTCCAAACCCTGACAACAATTCCAAAGAATCTGAATGCTATTTTATAACTTAAAAATAAAATTCTCTTATTTTTGAGCCAATATCATGATTACTTTCATTTTTGGAAGAAACAAAGGGCCATCTCAATATAATGTCCCATTTCCCATTCAGTACAGGATGAGGAACAGACTCAAAAAAGATAGCAAGAAATGTCACCAGCCCTGCATATTCATAAATTTTAGTGGTATTACATACATACTAATATAGAGTTTACACTTTATTATAATAGTATATAAATTAAATGCTTGCTCAGCAGAGAAACAAAGGTTCAGAAGGAAACGTGTGTGGCTCTGTCCTACTCCAAAATAGCCTGTCTGTCAGTGTGTCCAGAGTATTAGCAAAGACAGGTAAAATACCTCTGCTGATAAGAGCTTACCCTTGTTTGGGGAACACTAGAGCAGCAGGAGTTTGCATGACTGAAGTCTGCGCGACAGACCAGATGACAAAGCTAAGAATTGGCTTCCAAAAAAAATTCTAAACTTGGACATGATGCCATTCGGAAAGGGTAAAACAGTCTGCAATTTAACCATATTCATTACTTCACTATCAAAGTGTCATGTAATTACAGATTCCAGTAGTGAAATCAGATGGTCCTCTGGGAAAGAAGAGTTTTGTTACCACACATGAAAGAATAGTTTCTTCAGAGATTCCTCTTCACCAGAGAGACAAGCCTTTGCTAATATTGAAACTTGCAACACAAGGATCACAGCATTAAAGCACCATACTGAATCTTGTCACAAACCACTACGACATCTCCAACCACACAAACTACCCCCACAATGGGCCTATCCTACAACAGGCAAGAAAAGCAGGGATTCAATTACACATTCATACCTTGTCCTTCTAAACCCACAAGATTTTTTTGCCCTCTCCCTGATGCAGGGTCTAGCAGGTCTCAGGTATGAAGTGAATTCAGCAGCCCTTTACTTCAGCTGTGCCATAAAGCAGCTGTTCTTTAGCAATGTTTTAAAGCAATGTATTGTAAATACATTTCATGTGTTTACAATAGATATTTAAAAGATCCCTGTTACCATGCTATATAAATACCACCATCCTCTTCCTACTTTTGCCCTCAGCTACATTTTGGAAGAATTTGTGCAGTACCTATTTGAAGACATACCCTTTGAAGACATGCATGAAGACATGAAGAAAAATATTGTCCTTGCCACCCGCATTCTGCAGGTGACATGCTGAGGCACAGAAGGGCTTCTGGCCTATTGAAGAAATCTGTGGTAAAACCCAGTATCAAACAGGCATCCAAAATCTTAGAGCATTGCTTCATCACAAGTATCATTATTTCCTCCTGCAGATGAAGCTTTTATTCCACCTCCACCTATGAAATAAACAGCAAGATCAGATTCTACAAGGCCCCTAAAATATTTCATACTACATTGTGATCATTTATTTTACATTAGACCTAAGCCTAGAAGCTTGAGTACAATGAGGAGGGCTATGAAGATGATCTGAGCATCTCTCTTTCAAGAACAGGCTGAGAGAGTTGGGGTTGTTCAGCCTGGAGCAGAGAAACCTTATAGCAGCTTTCCAGCACCTAAAGGGGGCCTACCGGAGAGATGGGGAGGGGACTCTTTATGAGAGAGTGTAGCAATAGGGTGAGGAGTAACGGTTTTAAACTAAAAGAGGGGACATTTAGATTAGGTATTAGGAAGAAATTCTTTACTGTGAGGATGGTGAGACACTGGAACAGGTTGTCCGGAGAAGCTGTGGATGCTCCATCCTTGGAGGTGTTCAAGACCAGGCTGGATGGGGCTTTGAGTAACCTGGTTTAGTGGGAGGTGTCCCTGCCCATGGCAGGAGGGATGGAACTCAATGATCTTTAAGGTCCTTTCAAACTCAAACCATTCTATTAAAAAAAAAAAAAAAGGGGGGGGGGGGTTGGAGTGCTGGATCAATCTGCCCTGCACAATACTTGCTGGGATAAGTCTAGTGACACTTAGCTGCATTTTTTTCTGAATACAGAGGATGAGCATCACACAGGCCAAGCCTCATGTTCTTATGGAAACACTATACTAAAACACCACAGTGCAGTTTTCGAAGAACACTACAGTTTTGTAAAAAAAACCTGTTTGCATGAAGAATGGCTCTGTGTTACGCGCACAGATGTGTTTGCATCTTATCTATTCAAATTGCAAATGTCCAATGTTTCCATGCAACACTCAAGATGCACATTTAGTTGGTGTTTGGGGTTTTTTTTCAAATTTAGTGCTCCATCTCTGTTCTGAATTGGAGAAGACTGTTTATTGCACACAGGTCTTGCAGTATCCTATGCGATACCACAGGGATAAAGACCCTGTAGTTCATCTGCCCTTCTATAGCATTCCCTATCTCCAGCAAAGCATGGGGAAAATAAACACATGAATATCAGTGATACTGCATATGTGATCCGTACTCATATTATGGGGTCAAAGGCCATATGAGCAGAAAAAAACCAAACATATTCAAAGAGAGGATTACAAAGCATTTCTAAGTCTTTTCAGCAGCTGGGATAATGCATAAAGTAACGCACAGGGTTATGATTGCTCAAAAAAAAAAAAGAGACATTCAAAATACAAATAAGGGAAAACAATCTTGCTGGCATATATCATAAACCTTCATAAAATTTGTGTTTCTTTTTTTTTTTTTTTAAATTCATCCAACAAAAGGCCCTTTCAGAATTAGGGCAATAGAAGCCCCAGGTAAATATATATCCACCGAAACCAGGATTCCTGCTGCATTTGTATGTTAATCAGCTCCCCTGACTGCTAACTGGTGGCATGAGAGAGCGGCTCTGCAAGAAGCTGACAATGGTGGCAGTGAAGAAGCCATGCAATATCACAGCTCTTTAATCACTGAAAAATCTACCCCACTCGTTTTTGATTTTTCCTCTGCATGATGCCACCGTTTCTGGGTTACAGTCCTCTTGGCAAGCACCACCAGATCCATAAACTAACTTCAAAGAGTAGTGAATTGTTGTTGCTGTTTCCAGGTTAACATTGACAGGAACTAACAGAGTCTTCAAAAACATCATAAACTTTGTTTTAGAGCTGACACACCATTGCTACATAGTGCATTGCAGGAACACAGAGCTGGATGAGCAGATCCAGTACTGGTCAGATAGATGGGGTTTGTCATCATCAAAACCTCTATCTCTAAGAGGAAGGGGGTTGGGAGAAAAAGAGGAAGGGAGAGAGGGAGGAGATGAAAGGGCAGAAAAAGAACTACAGGAAATACCTTAGGCCATAGTATTTCTTGTACAGATCTGACCTGTGTTATATACAACAATGTAACCTTGGGGGGAGAAAAAATATATTTAAAAAAAAAATAAAAATCAGTAAATAACCTAGAGTACTTCATAAGTGAACAACACAACAGCACTGCTACTCCGCTTCATTCATCACTATGGTCTCCCGTCTCTCTCCCCAAGTCAATTGGGACCCGACCACAGTGGAGAACAGCTCATTCATCCACGGGGGAAAGCAGCACGCTTCACATTGCTAAGGAGTTTCCTGTGATTCTCAATGCCAAAGTATATTATTGCTTTCTTGTGACTCTCAGAAAATAAGAGGGCATTTTTCAAGCCCCTTAACATTTGTTTGTATTAGAAGCACAGTGGAAGAGCGATCCAGGCTGCTAACAGACCTCTCCCAGCTCTAGCATATGCATTCTATTTGCAAGCTTAACTCCACAGCAAACTCTGAAGCGTGCTACAATGGAATTACATACACAATGAGGTGCATTTAATCTATCACAGATAACCAATGGAAAGGTAAAAAGTGGTTGGTGAGGCCTTTGAAGGGAATGATGTCAAAGTCTCTCGCTCCAAAACACAACAGAGGCAAGGTCAAGAAACAGTGGATGGGAAAGTACTTGCTAGGGCAGAAGAAAGGAAAAAACATATAGCCTTAAAGCAGCAGCACTGACTTCATTCAATAAGGAAAAAAAAAAAAAAAAGGAAGAAATAAACTTATATCCTCAAAAGAAGAAGAAAACCTCAGTTCAACACAAATAAGTTGTATTTCAGATGATTTCACTGTGATCATAAAAGTGATATGTAGCAGTAGTAGCTGCTAAAAAGGTTGTTCTCCAAAGCAATCCAGCTTGGTCAAAATGCAGAACATTTCTCCAGCACGTCCTACTCACAAAAATAATTACCAGAATAACCGAAGACAAACCATCATTGTAAAGTCTTTTCTTTTCTTCCTTGGAAGTTATTAATCAAAACCTCCAGCAAGTGGCAGGCAGCCAGGGAAGGATTCTGCAGAGCTGGCTCTGCCCCTGGTTACGGGGAGCACAGAACCTGCCGAGCTCCCTCCCACTCCTGTTATCGACTGCCGCTCCCTGCTCCCGGCGAGAGAATATTTGGGTTTACACAACCAGCCATTTGCTCAATCGCTGAAGTTTTGTGTCTAGAGCCCGCGTGTGACACGCAAAATCATTAGCATGACTTCTGTGTCTCTATTTGCAAAGAGCATGCAGCAGAGCACCGCTCTTTAATGACACCATCATTTATGTTAACAAACTGTTTCTATTGAAATCCATAATGCAGTCTCCCTTTTTTGTTTCCTACACGCCAGGAGAAGGTATAAAGAGGCAGCACAAGCAGAGGGGAGATAGTGCTGCCACCTTTTGGTCACACGTAACGGCGACAGAGTCATCCCTTGTCACGGCAAAACTCGAGTAGTGAAAACCTGATCCCAAATTGAAGCACAACAGGGACCACGTCTGACATGATGCTTTTGGACCCCAACGACTATGTATAAAATATAATAAACACGTGGAAAAAAAAATAAAAAGGTTTTGATTGCACTGCTTCTCAAATTACTTCTATTTATGCAACTTAGGGATTTCCAGGAATTTTGAAGAAAGGTTATAAAGACTTGAGCTTTAAAGCCAAGTCCAAGGACAAGCAATTAGTAGTAAAGCACCGTTGAATATGCAAAATTCAACTATTACCTTCTTGTAAAAGCAAAAAGAATGGAAGTGTTCACAGATGGAGTGAGGATGGAAAGAGAAGGAAGGCTAATCAATTCCTAAAAGATCAAGTCTGCACTGCATAGTAAAATTGGAAGAACTTCGAAAGGAATATACATACTAGTAATTATATATATAATGTACACTATCTTTACATATATTTTATACTGTTTTCACCACTTCTACTCTGCACTCTTCTGTAAATATATCAAAAAGGGCAACAAGGTGACACTCAAATCTAAGCTAAAATTTCTATTATAGTGTGCAGTAAGTTTACAAGAAAGAATTTGCATATCACTAGTCAAAACCTTTTTCAGCCAAGTAAATCATATCAGAGTCACTGCACAATTCATGGAATAACTTCTTTTTCAAGTGTTGATAAGCAGGCAAGTTACTATTCTGAAAAGGCAAGAATTTGGTTTCTTTTCAGAAAGGATACGATGGATTAAATGGCAGTTCCCTGTCAATGGATCCATACTCAAAAGTTTACATCTACCCATACTTCAGACTCAGACTTTCTTCCAAGACCAAGTAAAACTGGGACAAATAGTTATCTTCTAGCAGTCTATTGGGACCGTACTGACTCTTATTTCCAAATCACCCAGAATTGTCCAGGCAAGTAACACTCAGCTCTATGAGAGACCTGGATCTGCGAGACAATGTTTCTTAAGCCATTATCTCTTGAACTACCCCACTCCTCCCTTCTTGCTCCTTCCTAGTCCTCCCTTCTACCTTCTTCAATATGAAAATTTTGCTTAATACCAAGTTTTACACTTTTTCCATTTTTAAGTCAATTATTCCAGTCAATGCTGGAGGATCTGGAGCCTCTGCTCAAACCTTTAGGAATTTCAATTGAAAGTGAATAAATTAAGAGAACGAGAACAGCTTTTTAAGCACGTTAGAGGTTTTAAGAAACACACACCATGTCAAGTAGACACAGGACCCTAAATTTCCTGTCCTTATTGAAAGGTAAGAAACCCTCCTCTCGTGTTGAAATGTTCTCAGGCTCTAAATAACCCACTGACGTGCAGGCTTCCAAAAATCCAAGTTTAACTTCACAGATTTCCAATCATCATGTTTGTAACAATAGTTCTCAGCATTGACAAATGTCAACTCCTGAGAAACATTTAGGATTAGTCCATTCGTCCTAAAGTAGTCGTTCCAAGTAGTAAAGATTAGTAACTAGAACCCCAGTGTACTAAGTTTGTACGCGATTATTCAACTGCCTCATCTCACTTGGTTAGCAATGTAATGGCTAAAAAAACCATCTGGCAGAGCCAGATGACAAGCACAAGTCCAAAAGAAACGCTCGCAAATCATAGGCAGCTAGACACTCACTTTCTCTAGAGCTACACATTTTCTGTGCAACTCTTATCAATCACTGTAATTTGGGCAAGGAATGGTCTGGGTAGGGTAAAGAAGATACGTGGTGAAGCGAAACAGCAAGTGAATAGCTACAGAAAACAACCAGGACATGAAACTGAGTGCCTCACCACTGTGCTGTTCATTGCTCACCTCCAACAGTGACAGGCTTTTGCAAAATAAGGAGAAAGGAGAAAAAAATAACATTATAGCACTATATTTAAAAATATATACATTAAAAAAAAATTCCAGCCACAAGAAATATTGCCATATTGATTCACAATTTGATGGAAGGAGGGAGACCTCTTTTTTTGGCTTAGCTGAATCCACAACATAGCCATGTACTGCTGCTGACAACCCAAGCCTCACAGAATGCAGAAACAGTATTCATTGCACCAAGAAGAGTTCTCTCTTGAAGATATATATGCAACTGAAAAAAGAGGCACATGCTATTTCCAGCAGGTGACTCCTCCTCAGTGTTAGTGGAATAATGAGTTGCCAGGTTGGCTTCCAAGGGCTATGATGACCATTGGCATTAAAATGATCCTGAAGTGCTGAGACCTCAAAACATTCCCAAGGCAAAGATGCTGCTACTAGAAACAGAGACCCTGCCTTACAACCACAGAAATTAATAATAATGAGGATTAACCTCATTCAAAGAGTAAGATAACTATTTCCACCAATAATCTTGGCAACAGCGCATCTCAAACCATACACAGGGCAAAAAGATAAACCATTTACCTTGCTTTCACACCATTTGAAAGGGCAAAAGTAAAGCTGTGGAACAGACAATCAAGTCAAATCCATTTGACATTTAGTATAGCCCAATATAGACCAAGTAGATTTTCCTGAAAGCTTTTCTACTGCTCTTTATTTCAAGCTGCTGGAGGAACAATTTGAGGATGGTCATAAAAACATTCTTTGTTATCGGTTTAAATTATTTTACTAAACCTTTGAGTTATATCATGCTCCAAGAAAGACAAAACTCTGCTAAAAGCCCACCATAACAGTTCTCTTACAGGCACTGTATGAGATAGAATTTCTATATGCTGTTCCCTGATTCTATATGAATATCTTTGTTTATGAGATAGCATAAAAATTATTGCATTTCCTACAGTGTTTTAAAGAATATCCTGATTTGCTGAAATTAAACTAAGACCAATACCTTTGTAGAAATACTGTGACTTCATCCAGGAAATATATTTCATTTCTATTGCTTCAACAACCAGCCTCTGCCATAAAAACAAAACAAAATATCAAAAACAAAAGCAAGCAAACACACACACACACCCCAAATACTTCAGTAACTTGAAGGTATTGAAAAAAATAAAAATAACAAAACCTGCATTTGTATTGGACTAACAACTGAGCACTTAGAAGACTTAAAAGCCAAATGAGAATAATTGAACTAAAAGACATTTTATAAGAGTTATAACAGTTATGTTAAATAATTTGCTCTCTGCTGCAATAATAATACAATTTCACTTTTGTTTTTTTTCTTTTTCCTTTTTTTTTTTTTAACTTTTTGGATTTCTCATCTTTTTTACCCCCGATACTTGTGTAAAAACAAAAACAGTCAGTAGCTTGTCACATTTTTTAAAGAAGGAATTTGAAAAAATTGAACAAGGAGAAACAGTCAACAATGTTTATCTTACACTGAGAAGTTTAGGTTAATCTATAGTCATAATAAATGCAAATAGTAAGACTATTTTCATCATTTTAATATACCTTCCCATCCACTTCCCTCACTAGATAGCTATTACAAAGTGGATTTCCAAAGGTGATTTGGAATGATTCCTCTCGACACACACCCCTTAGGAGAATTTTGTTTGGTTTTGTTTTCCAGAAAAGCAAGTTGCATAAATTCCAGCATTCACAGTCACATCAGCATTGCTCCCGCAAAATTCTTGACTTGACTTGATTAATCATTGTAACTTAAAATATCAATTAATTTCTTTTCTAAGCAGAGAAGAGACAATCTGATCATTCCTATTTACACTATTGCTTTAGACCTTAAGCATTTCAAATAGAGAGGAGAAAATATGGCAAAAACTGCCTTCTTGTCTGCAGTATTTACATGCTTTACATAGTTTAAAAATATGTGGCTTATTAATGACTGATTTTTCAACCTCTCCAATAAGCTTTTTATTAACATGACAGTCCTTTACTTGCAAGTGTCAAGCAATTTCATACTGTGCGTGTATCCTTTATGATGTTTAATATAAAAGATAGTACAGTATTTATATCCCTCACAATAAGAGAATGGATTGTTTTAAGGTTATACAGCCCAGTTGTGATAAAGAAAGAAGGAACCTTACAAAATGATAAATATTTTCATTAAAAAACTTTAAAACTAAAAGTTCAAAGATATGTTCTCCTCTCTTATATCTTGTCAAAACATGACTTAGGACCCAAAACTAATCTACTTTCAATTTTATTCCATATTTCAGTGCTGTCATAGTACTCAGCAGAGAGTATTGGAATACGATCATTTTTTATTTTGTTGATGTTACCGACAGCTTTATTTCACAAAGCAATCTTATACTATGTCTACCACTGGCAGGTCACAAAGGTCAAATAGTCTATCCTTACAGGTAGAGAGCTTATTAAATGGCACGTCTATTAAACCCAATGGACAACATAAAGAAACATTTCAGCAAAATACTTTTAACATAGTTCAGTAAAGACACAGTCAAAAGGGTATTAAATAATTTGAACTGAGACCAATAAGAATTTTTATAAGCATCTTCAATGCTTATATACAAAGGATTTTGAATAGACAGTAGGAGAAAGACCTGCAAAGGTGAACTTTGTCTGTGCAAATGTTTACTTTGTATTATGCATTTACAGCTGCATACTTAAAGCACATTTAATGCTAGGTGGCTCACCAAAGTTTCTGCTTTCTAGGACTGTTATTTAATTAAACATTTGATTTAAAATAATCATCAGTTTCATACGATACCTTCTTCAGCAGTATTTGCACATATGCTTTGCATGCTAACCTGGATCACTGTAGGATAATTCTTCAGAAGCAATTTATTCAGAAGCTATTCATTTTCAAATTACATAATTAATCACATAATGGTTGGGAAAAACTACAATTACATAAATCTTAAAAAAGGCACTCAAATAAAATCTTCATATAGAAACTTAAAAAGTCCACATAATTCTTTTTAATTAAGAGGGTGAATGCTTTGCAAGACCAGAATATTTATAGATCACAATTGTGATTTTATCTCCCTTTTTGGCATCATTTCATTATTTCACTATTTGCCAGTTACCTATCATGTGTTGGATCTTGCTGTTTCAATATTTGTGTTTGCATGACTGCATTTACAGAAGAATAACAATATAAAGACATCTTTGGATTGGGAACCTATACATTCAGTTGTTCATCTTCAGACTTAACCCTTGCAGCTCAATCAAAGAAAGCATTTGAGTTGCATTTCTAAATCATATGTACTTATTTCTGCATAGCTAAAATTCTGAATACTGGTATGCAGAGTCTGTGGACTCTCACACACTGTTTATTAGATACAGTATTTCGCCTACTGTTATCAGAAGATTCACCTAGTCAGATAATTAATAAGATACAGAAACATAAAACATGAGTTGTTAAAGTTTAAAATTACCTTCCCTCACAGCTCCATTCTAAATGCACTGTCCTTGCTTTAACACATAGTAAATCATCTACCTAAATGTATTTGCACCCAATCATTTTTTAAAGTCACAATCTTTGTAGTGTCAACTTGTCAAGGGTCAAAGGGAAGAACAGGCAAGATTCCCAAATCAATCTGCTTGTAGAAACTGTCTCATTTCATTTCAAATTACCTGCTGTGGCTGAAGCAGGCTATGGACAAACTGCCTTCCTCCATAAACCATGACAGCACAGGTCGAACTTGTGTGATCATTCATAAGGGGCAAGTCATGCTGGGTCTGTCATTAACTACTTTTAAACTGCTGTGCAGGGTTAAGTGATCTTGCAGGGCAGCAGCAGATATAAATACTATTTGGACAGTTTAATGTCAGGCGACAACTCCTCTGGGATTAAAACCGTGTAACCCAATAGTAGTGTTATCAGTATAAGGATTAAGGTACTTTAGGACTGTTTCTTGCAGTCACAACTTTTCATGTGTTTTGCATGTTATTAAGGTACCAGGCGTACAACATAACATCCCTTAAGAGGCTCCCTACAACATTAACAGCAATGCTCACCATCTTCTCTGTAGGCATTCCCAAGTTGACTTAGTTTTGTCCTTGTGTAACTGCCCAATTCAGGAGAGGATATTGTTAATCAAAGAACATAAATATATCGTAGCATCCAAAAATATGTAGGGCTGTGAGGTTCATGGGCAAGAGAACACCTCTCAAAACTGACCCTCCTCGAAGTCAGTGTGGGCAGGTACTACAAAAGTCTGTATTAAGCAAAGTATTTCAACAGATGCCCATTTTCAAACATGGGAATGAATCTGTTACTTGAATCAGCTACATAGCTAGCCGACAGCGGTACAAAAAGATCACTGCATGCCTTAAGAAACTGCATAAGTAACTGCATAATAACATACTTTGTCCTTCAGTCATTTCTCCTCTGGTCACCATTATACTGATAGACTCACATAAGCAAGAAAGGTACTTGTTAATAATGAATAACAGACATATTTTTCGACATCTGTGGACTGCAAAAGCCAGAGGAGATCAGTTATACTAGTGAATTAAATTGATCTCAGTATTAAAAATAAGAAGTTCTTAAAAGAATGTGTTATTTTTTCTGGATTATATTTTCACACCATGTACTTATTTAATGATTTACAGACATAGGTCGTGGTATCCTCAATGCTTTTGTCTTCAGTCGTGAAGTAGCTGGGCACTTTTACAAGAACATGCAGGAAGAGTCCAGTACTCCAATTTGCTGAAGATGGCAAACTCTTGCTCATCATAAGATGCATTACTCACTAGTATGACTTATATGCAAAATCATACATGAAACAGTGTGCTAACACAAGGGAACTGATTTATCAGTGTATCATAAAGCACAACTGCTGGTGGCACTAAGAAAGAAGTAAACCTTAATCTAACAAAATCCCAAACTTCAGAGCCACCATAACTTAATACAGGAGGAAGGAAGGATCAAGAAAACATATGCTTTTGAAAAAGAAGATATCAATACAGATTGTTCAGATTTGAATATCACTTTCTGAGACACACACAATGACACTGGGGTTTGGAGGTCAGCTTTCCAGTAGGAAAGGTGAGGTGCAACAGTTCTTTTACAGATTGCCAGCCTCCTGGCATTACAGATCATCTCTTCATTTGTACTTCGCTTCACCCACTGATCACTTATTGCTCTTACATAACATCAGTCTTCTCACCAGCAATATATAGCCACATCCACCATCCCCTTCCTCAGCATCACTGGCTCTCAGGCCACAGCTCCTTCCCTCCAGCTCCTCACTGAAACTTCTTAACTGTCTACTGAAAGAGAGCCAAAAGGATGTCATCAATGCAGGAGGATGGGATTAAACAGCCAATCAAACTTTCTTTGTTCTTCTGCATGCATCCCTCCATAAATGCACAGTGTGTATTCAGAAGCTATTCTATGATCTGCAGATGTGGAAGACCAAGATCTCCTGAGTCCAGTTTAAATCCACAATGAAGCAAATGGGGAAGAAACCTCATCTGTAAGGATATAGAGTTCCCATCCCCACCCCTAGCACCCCAGACCTGTCCACCCATTCACTGCAGGTAGGCTCCAATCCAAAATCTAAGACCTGCCCATGCATCACTATCCTATATCTGAGGACTGGCCGTAGGCAACCTAGTGCTCTGAACCAACCACCAGGCTTATAACAAACACAACTACCCAGTCTCACTTCTTCCTTTACCTCCTAGAGGGAATCACATACAATTCTCAGTTTCGCAAATTCAAATCCAAAAACCAGGCACCAAACAGTACCTGTACTCTGACCCAGCTTCCAGATCAGGCCCAGTTTGCCCCTTAAATACCAGCTTCTAATTACATTGCTTTGCACCCTCTGCACTTGTTCCTCTTCCCCCAGGCTCCCTGCCTCGCTGCCAAACTCGTCTTATTTTTAGTACAGACACCCAGAAAACTCACTTTTGTGGTCTTTACTGCCTCCTCGTGCCTTTGTCCAGAGCATCCCTATTTCCAGTTCAGCTGCCCCAACAAGCCCTCTGCTTGTTTCCAGCAGCCTAGCCCACAGTTGGTCAAATCCCCAAACACCAGCCATGGCTACAACACGAATGTGTGCAGGTGGAGTCCTTGACCACTGTAGCTGGTCACCTGGGAGTTGTGACCCTCTCAGGTATAGAAATATTACAGTTTCCCAGAGTTTATAACTTTTTTAATTCAGACAAAATCTCCTAACAATGACGAAAACACCAATGAATGACTTCTAAAATCTAACTATGAGAGTGTGTTAGTTCAGAAATGTCTCTCCTCAAAGTCAGTCTGGGCAGGTACCACCAAAGTCCATATTAAGCAAGGTACTTCAGCAGTTGCCCACTTCCAAAGATGGGAGTGGATCTGTTAATTGAATTTGCTACATAACAGATTCATAAATGTAAGAATGTCAAAATAGGTAAAACTACCTATTTTCCATTAATTTCACATCTGAACACAAATGCTTCCTGATAAAGATTTTCAAGCAGCCACGTAAAATTTCAGATCAGTGGCTTTAATTTAACAGTTATTGGCAACTGAAAAGAAATGTATGCCAACATATGTTAACAATGTTACTCAAAATAGTGGAATTCTGGCTGTGGCATCATATTTTATCCTTTTTCTAAAGAAGATAACATCTTTTTTGTGTTTATAAATCCACTACCACATAATGAATACTGACATAAAGCAAAATAATAATCCAAATTTACTCTTCTGATGAGGGTAATTTGCATAATTCAGGAAATAAATTTAACTTTACATTGGATGGGAACATTATACATTGTTAAGTTATAAATCTATTACAGAAAAAGAAAGGACATGAGGGAAAAAACCAAAACACTCTGTGTGTGTGAATCACAGACACGCACCGCATAGACAGCACACATAACATGTTTCCAGCTATTTTGTCTACTTCATATTTGATAACCCAAAAAAGAAAAAAAAAACACCGTTAAGGATCATTCTTGAATACTCTCTCTCTGCTCATCTGCTCACAATTGTTTAACATCAAAAAAGAAAACAATGTCAACATTTATAGGCACAAAGAATGTGCTTTAGAAATCCAGCTTGGGTTCAGTCACATGTATTTCAGGTAACTTCTGTTTTTCTGCCCTGGAATCTTTGGACAATCTCCCAAATATGCATGAATTGTACCTCTTCTACAATAGTCCTCATGACAACAGCCACCGTTCCACGCTTTACCTGCTGTAAAAGCCGAATAGTGCTTGCTTCAATTCATGTTAGCTAATAGTTTATTAAGGTAACCAGCCGCTCAGAAGCTACAAAGACTCTGCTGCCCTTTGTTTTCAGTTTTGATTTCTAGAACAGTAAAATACCCAATATAAATATCAAGTACTACAATTAGAAAAGGCAAAATAAGTCCAACACTTCTGAGTTCATAAATAACACATGCTTATTATTAAAAAGGCCTATATTCCATAAACAGCTATATAAAAACAAACCATCTTATTTTTTTCAACTTTTTGTCCTTTATATAGCATCACATAAGAAAATTCCTTTACCTACCAGTTCCGTGGTGGCTGGATGTTGTATTTATAACCATTGTATTACAATTCTGCAGTATAAGCTTAGTGATATCACTAGAATACATATGCAGATCCTCAGAATGTTTCCTGGGAATTTTCTATATACACTGTTGAACAAAAGAATTCAAACTAAATTGGTAGTCAAACAAATAGGACAAACTGGTTACTCAGTCACCACCTTTTCCATCTGTTCAAGATTGAAGAGTCAGTAACAAAACTTCATAGTAAATATACAATTTGATTTACCATCTCTTAAATGTATCCTTTCAGTGCTATTATTCACACATTTCAAATTAACAGTACAGTAGTCTCTAAGGCTGAGTGACACTTGAAAATTCCACCCAATAAAAAAACCCAACACATTGTAACTAAGGGGATTTTAACTCAGATTTCAGGAACTTTGGTGCATAAGAATACATATTAAATTCCTTTTCAGGATGCATTGTTTTGTAAATGATAATATATTTGTTTTATTACTTCCACGCTAACACCACAGAAATTAGTTGAAACTATAAATCAATTAATGCACAGGTTTTCAGCCCGTGGCACACAGCTTCGATGTATTGCACAGCTGCTCCACCACTGTAAGATGTTTAGAAGGTCAAAAGAGTAGATAGCTGGTACAAACCTTCAGGACAAAAAGGGTATAGTAATAAAAACCAAAAATAAAAGACAAAGTACAGAAAGTTGCTTGCTTAAAGATGGTATTTCTCAGAGAATGAAAGAAAAGTAATCTTTGAGCCATTTGTAAATTACATCTGTAACTACTTGAAAGAAGCTCAAATGCCATCACGAAAGTAAAAGAAAATTAACAGACAAATCCTGGTTTATCTCCTACCTGGCTACAACAGCTGATTTGTTGGAAAAGTACTGAGCAGCCTCACATCTCCCTTGCTTCCAAACCTCAGGAGCAGGAGGATGAGGACAACTTGGACTTATCAGTATTCTTCACTAAGCAGGTTGGAAATTACACTTAAATACACTCTGCAAAGTGACCTTCCCCTTTTTCTTAATTTTTCTTTATCTTTACACATAGTGGTATCAAGAAAATAATTTGCCAGGTTTATCACATTCCTTTAACTGCTGTGCTTCATTTCACAACTTCTTCACACTAGTGCAGCACATTTCCTTCCCCCTTACCTAAGGCAGGAAAACGTAATATCTAGAGCTGTTCAGCTTCTCCCCAATCACCTGAACAGAAATTTAGCATGTTCTTTACAAGTAACTACTGCTTAAAAAAAAATAATCTTAAACACTACCTGTAAAATTCTTTTCAGTTAAAAAGTAAGAAAACCAGAGTTGAAATGATAACTAGTAGCCATTTATATAAAACATAGAACTAAATGGAGTTATTTAAATACTAGGACACCAGAGTCACCACAAACTCAATTCAAAAGCATTACCTGAAAGTTATCATTTCTGCAATAAAACTCTTCCCTTGAACTGTAAGCCATGGAGTGAAAGAATAACATCTATCATCATGGTATGGAAAAGAAAGAACCCTGATACTGTTGGGATACCATGATTAGCTTAACCTGCAGATACCAGACAGCATTACCTAGTTGGTGGAAATGACTGAAGCTGTTCAGATCAAAACAGAACAATTGGGAGGGAAAAAAAAACGCAAACCAAAACCAAACCTCGAAGAATCCTTGAATTGATACCAATATGCTCTGAATTAGAGGAAGATTTCTGCAGACTCAACCCAAGTTTACCCCAAAACAATGGACTATGACTCCACTGAATAATAAACTATTACAGGAATTTTCACTACCCCTCCATGAATGCCATCAAGTCTGTAGCTCCTGAGGGCTCATTCCTTGCCACAACTTTTTTTTAAGGAGGAACGACTACAGGATACAACAAGTTTCCAACCTATCCATATGCAGATGTCAGCAAGCTGTGTACCTTGTCAGTAAATGGGAACGAGTACAGTCAATTCAATAACACAGCATTCAATTACAATGCATATGTGAATTAAAAACAGATGGCATAAGCTTGATTGAAAAATCAAGTTGCTTGTCAGCGAGGTGCAATATGAGGAAACGCCTGACATTAATTTTAGTAATTAATTATTACTAAATAATTAATAAAAAATAAAAAAATTATTCCCTGAAAAGAATACTGAAAGGCAACTTCATGGAAACTCCCAATTCACCCCAGTATTTCTTGGACAACATTTCTTATGGACTGGCTTACATAAATAAATAAATAAAACTTAAAAAGCATCTTAACCATGACTGTTTTCCCATTTGATGACAGGGAAAACACATCTGTTGACTATTTTGTAAATCTGCATTAAGATTTTTATTCAGACTGCAGAAGGCTGAAGTTGATTACTTTCAAGGAATGAGCCAGCCTTTATGCTCTCTCAAAAAATCCTTGGAAAGAAGATGCAATGGAAATATGGGATTCAGAGCCTCCGAAGCCAGCCAAGAGGAATAGGCACACACAACCCTTCGGCTGGTCTTCAGCCCTCGGCACCTTCGCCCCCTAGAATAAGGGCCCTGAAAGAAATGCTGCTGTTCCGCAGATAAAATAGAATTCCTGCAGCAATTTAAATTATTTCCTTCCCTGATCCCCAGCAGATCAGGCGCCTGCCCCATCTCCAAAGCCCCATGGTGGTCGCTGCATCATCTGCTGCGAACCGAGAAGTGACACAGGCAGAAACCTTCCCTACGTGCAGCCGGCCCTGGCAGAGGAAAGGAGGGGCAAAACGACTTGAAAATTAGGGGAAAAACCTCTTCTTCCCCCCGCCCCCCCCCGGGGGGGGCAGAAGGGCCAGGCTGCCGCCCCCCCCCCCCCCGGCTAACGACGGCTTCTCCGCTTGTTCTGCAGCTGCGGCACTTAGCGCCTCGTAAGGGTCCCTGCCGCCCTCCAGATCCCCATCTCAGATACCAGCATGCAAATGAGGAGTAATTCCCCTAAACCCAGCACAGGGGCTCCGGCTTTGCGAGGGAGAGGCAGGTAAATTCACAGCTGAGATGGTTTTTATTTGCAGTTCGGGTTAAACCAAGTAACACCGCTGCTTAAAGAAGCTGTAGGAAATAAAACCCAATGTCACAATACAGGACAAGCGAGTAAACACTACAAAACCGAAAACCAGCCCATTTTCCTTTGCTTACGATCTTCCAAGACCATTGTTTGTATCCTCATACTAAAGCTTTCCCTATTTAATAAACCGACTAACTTAAACCAACGCAGACCCATGTGTAGACCTTATATTTGTTTTGAAAGGCTGGGCAAAACTGCAAATTACAGGTGTGAGTCACACATTTCTTTTTATTAGAAATTAAAAGAAGAAAGAAATTTTCAAACACTAATGCAATTAGGGACAAGAAGTTAACCAGAAGATGTTTCTTCAATCAGTTTAGCATGAGAGATGCTGAACTCTTGGCCCTTGTCTATTTAGAGCGATTCAGAAGTTATCTAATTTATTTTTTTGTCTATAAAAATTTTTGAAATTCCACTAATTGGGATGTCGTGCTGCTTTCATGGCACATCAAACAAATATTTATGTCAGACATTCAGTGATGTCTCCGAATGACCCCAGCTAACTCCCAGCCAACGAGGTATCTTTCCCACACTTTGCTGATTTTTGATTTTAGGTCATACAACCCCTCAGCTGAATTTGCTTTAATCCCAGAGCTCCTCTGCTCCCCGGTGCTTCCAGCCGCCGTGCACTGCAGAGCCAACTCCCACAGTGAAAAAGTCAAATGATATAAAATCCCTATGATGCAGTCAAAGGGAAATACCAGTGCCAGCACCCTGCAAGTAAGCATTTTCTTCACACGGAACGTGAATTATTTTGAGAAAAAAAAAATAGTTACATGCACAGAAGTCTTAATTTAATTCAGAATTTAAATACAGAGCATTAGTCGACTGAAGCTAACAAAAGAAAAGATACTTTCTCTTCAAAGATAATCACAAACTTGTACATAAGCCCATGCATGAGAGAGGAAAAGAAAAAAAAATTGTCTTTCTCTCTGTGTTAAAGGTCGTAATAACAGTTGGACCAGCAGAGAAAGTAAAGACAAGAACTATTAGCAGACAATGATTCAGGATAAGGAAAAGCTAAGTGAAGGGAAGCAGAAAGCAAGAAGCTATGCAGAGAAAGACTGAAGAAACTCTCAAATTCTGCATTTGAAAACCTACAAATTTACTACAAATGTATTAAATATGCAGGAAAAAAAGCAGAATGTAAGGCAAATATAAAAACAAGTTTTCAGGGATTCTTCTAGATGTCAAAGGTACCAATTAACAACCTAACTAATCACCCTTCCAATGTCCAATTAATGTCCAAAAATATGTCCAATTAATAAGTGTTCCAATTTTTTTTCCTTCCAAGTACCATAACGTTTACTAAATATTTAGGCTCAGATTTGCCCCTTGCAACTCTCGACTTTTTCTGCAAAGAGATCAAAACCTTGAGAGTTATAGCGAGAAAAATTCCAAACCAGATATTTTGATAGCACTAAGTACTTTAAGAGGTAAGTATCCTCCTCTCTGTTCCAATTTGAGACCATGTTGCTTCTATATTATATTGAACGCAGCCCATCCTAATTTAGGCTTGTTTCAAAAACATTTCTGGGTTTTTTCCCCCTCTTTTTCAGAACAATTCTGGAAGGAACTATCAACTTAAAAAGAAAAATCTTTGTGATGATTGAAAGGTCTATAACATTGGATATGCAAATTAACACTAAATACACTTTGTATATTCCAAAACACTTTGTGAAATAATATTTATTCCTTTATGACATTTTCCCTGCACTTAAGAAATTGTCAAAAATAGTTTTGGTGCAAATTACTTACAGTTAGCAACCCTGAAAATTGTAAACTCATCCTGCAATGCAATCTGTTTTTAACTCTTATTTCACTCTTCAATTGAAACAGTCATAAAATGATCAGATGCTTCTGAAAGAGCCTCCATTTCAAAACACAGAAACAATTTCTGTGTTTTAATTGCATCTATTTTTATTAGAAATAAAAAAATCTCAAATTAAGTTCAAACCAGCATTGCATTTCCACTATAAAGAGAACATTTTAAGGCTGGTAGGAAATGGGAGACACTGGCACCACCAGGACTTCACCAATTAGTATGTGGAGTATGCGAATATACATCTTATCTTCAATTGCAGCTACTACCTTATGCTGTCACATCAAGCTTTATATGTTCAGTACATATTCACTGCATCTAGCATTCTGTACCAAACAATTACCTGTAATTTCATCATGTTTCATAGAACTGTAGATGCTCAGTAAATCTTTTCATTTCAAAGAAGGAAAGACTGAAAATATGAAGCAGGTGTCATTGAATATGCTTCTAAAGGAAAAAAAAACATTGTGTTTTCTCACTCACATAATCTAATTTTGTGTGTAGATGTCAGCCTAAGAGGAATGAGAAGGGAGGCAAGGTCTTCAGTTACTTTGCATCCTTTGAAATGTTTATTACACAAAACATTCACCATGCTTGTTTTTACTTTTCAGCTTCTGTTTAGGATTCATTATACTATACTTACATCTTCACAGTTCCTGATGCTCCACCACGTTGCAATTTGCCACATCCACATATGTTTGACTCCTTTGGGCATTCCTGAGAAGCCAGTAGGGAATTTCTTATTTAAGCAAATCCTTCTAACGTAGTCAAATCTTCCATGAGTAGCTTTGAAAGTCTGCCTTATAACGTGCAGACATAAAAGAGCACAGTAACCATTGATTGACAGGCAGCTTGAAGGAAGTGAGAATGAAAGAAAGAAAGAAAATATATTAATAATACTTTGCCAATTGTGGAGTAATAATAGTTTTTCCCTTGGTACCCCCAGCCGGAAAATGCCACTGGACTGTCGTTACCCATCCTTATTACTGCTGACATTATTGTTCTCATTACTAAATAATAACTTTACATTTATTATGCACACCACCAAAATATCTATTGCAAGATACTGCAAGAAGCACAATTTGAAGCACAGCAGTTTATCTCCCAGGAAAGCCCATTTCCTACCCATTCTCTTCAGTTTTAAGCCATTTACTTTTAAATGCTGAGGACTAAATGATTCTATGTTTTATTTTTAACACTCTCACATAATATTTCCAGTAATTGAGTTCTTCATATACTATGGTAAACCAAGGGTTTTGCAGATCCCTTTTTGACAGACACTTTTTCCATTTCCTTTGAAAAGTAAGCAGTGTGATGCTGTTTGATAACCATTCACTGAAGCTGCTACATGAATTAAAAACAACGAAATTCATTTAAAGCTAAATGCCATCTGTCCTTCACAAGGCTATTCTTTGGGATGAGGAAACAACAGAATCATAGAATCATCTGGGCTGGAAGGGACCTTCAAAGGTCATCTGGTCCGACCCGCCTGCAGTCAGCGGGGACACCTCCAACTAGACCAGGTTGCCCAGGGCCTCGTTGAGCCTCACCTTGAATGTCTCCAGTTCAGAAACAGGAAGAGGCTTTTCCAAACACAGCCCTTCTCTTCTAGAGGTGCAGGAGTACTCTTGCAGAAGGAAGGAACAATATGAAGCAGAAAAAGACTATGTCCTATGCTCCTTCTACCCTGGCAAATAAAGCTGGGCAGTTCTATGTTAGAAAAATAGTTGGAGAATCACCAGGTAGCATCAGGGAAGAGGTTCCTTAGTTTTACTCCCCTGTAAATGCTCAGTTTTAGAATTATCTTATGCAGCCACTAAAAATGAGCAGCCAAAAGAATAGCAGAATAACTGCATATATTTTGTCCGTTTCTACATTCTTTCGAAATATTCTTCCTCTTTGAAACCAAGGTGGCTTTTCACATGTCCAGGACCTCCCTGCATTTGGGGAAAAATTCAATGCATGGACTGGCACAATCCAGGGGCAAAAGAGGCTCTTCTGCAACAGGACTGCCACTGCCCAGGAGTCTTGGGGAGATCATCAGGACACCAGACTTGCAACACAGCTTGAAAACAATAACACATTTCCGAGGTGGCACATCAAAAGAAGAAACGGATGTAGTTTTAGCTCACATTAAGTGTACCTGACTGTAGATAATTCCATTATATTCCTAGTGGCAATAAAGCTACTGAAGTTTAACCAGCATTACTGGATAATGAAATTCTAGAGATTTATCTGTTAAGACCACAAAAATAATTTCAAGGATTTGTTTCTCATAAGTAAATTGCTAGGCTGCCCTCAAACAGCAAAATTAAGATAAAATTACAGTCTTGTTTCGATTAAGCAACATTAAATGCTCTTATTTCCTCCCCTTTTATCAAAAATATAATGCCTCATGCTAATAGATCTCATTTCTGAAAATGAGAGCAAAGCAGCTGGGCAAAATAATGAGTTGAGAAACATATTCCCTTCTCCCAGGTCCCTCACACAAGCCTATGCACGGCTGTGATCCCAGCCCCCTTTCCCCCCCCCCCAGTTTGTATAAATAAGAAAGAAGAATACATGGCTGTTAATACTTTGTATAAAGCATATTTCTTTCAATCAATGCTTTTATCTATGGACAATCCCACGAGGTACAGAAATTTCAAAATTTCTACATGGCACAACTATTTTACTTACAAACTCTTACACTAACTACCGAATCTACTTTGCTCAAAACAGTTAAGACCTTGGGTCAAGGAGACAGTGGCATTAGCACTCAACAGAAAATGTGCTTCTCTACACTAAAATAGCCACTTAAGCAAGAATGTGGAAATGATTTATCTTGCAATGTTTGAAGTTGGATCTTCACCTCAGCTATGTCATGACTGCACAATCAGTCAGAGAAAGACTGTTACACTTTCATACAAAGAAAAGGATATTCAACTCTTCACTATGAGTATCTAACAAGTAACGTTACCTTTCAGAAAATAAGAAAAAGCATAAATATTAGCTAGTGGAAACATGCACATTTATAACAGTGGACTTCGAGACCTTCAGCGTTCCACTCCCCAAATATAAATCTGTATTTAATAATAGAAAGGTAATGCAATTTCACTGAACACTGCTTTATTTAAATAAAACTGCATTTGTAATAATATCAAACTGAAAACTTAAATTGAAGATTATCAATAAAATCTTGTAAATTAAATCAGACTTTGAGGCAAGAAAAAACAGCCACATAAGTTTGACTTGGTATTCAGTGATGCTGTTTATGTATTCACTATCCTTTAACACACAACCAAAAAGCAATTTTAAAAGCAAAAGACTAGAAAAGGCTTTCCAATTGCACACACTCAATACTCACAATGCTTATATATTCACCAAACAATCTGCAGGATCAGACCCCACAGAACAGCCAGATGGTATTCCAGAGATATTACAAGTCCAGTAAGATCACAAAATTATGCACCTGTAAGATTATTTTTTTTAACCAATGTATTTATTTTCTAGTTACCTTTAAGAAAGAAAGGTAACTTGTTTATGAAATCAATTAAGCTGCTAATGTAAAAATTAAGTAGTTGACACAACCATGGGCACAAGTGCTTCTATCTACTGGAATTGAGAAAGCTGCCAACCTGCAGAGGATCTGGCTCCACAATCTGTTTTGCCTCTATAATTTTTATCAACATAGTGTCTAAATAAAACTCAACCATTGTACTCTTAAAGAATTAGAAAGTGCATGTTTCTCACATTTACAGATGTTCTCTCAGCAAGAAAATCAGAATGTGAATTAATAATTGAGGAATTAGGGCTTTTTAGCCAAAAAAACTATGTTAATTTTCTTTCTCTTGACCTGTCAAAACTGTGCATGTCCTCAAAAACAGTGAACTTCAGATAGTCTTTAGTTGTCCAATATTTCAAGGTTTGAGTCATTATTCAGAAAAGTAGCAACATAATAATTTAAACAGCATGATGATAGCCATTTTCCTAATCTGTACATACAAAAGACTGGGTACTATACATTCTACACTTGAAATGCACTATTTTGAGAACTCACGGCATTCTTTATTTTAATAATATAAATATGAAAAGAGAGGTCTAGACATTATAAATAAGGATGGCACAGGATTTCTTCTTGTCAGAAGTGAAAAATAATCAAGCAGCGATACTCAACTCCCAAAAGGTCAACTGCAAATGGAACACTCTGCCATTTCTTCACTTGTATATGAATTTAGCAAAAAGACAGTGTAATCTGTTAGAAAGAACAGGCATTATAATGGAAATAATCCTTTCCTAGCATACTATACATAATTACATATGTTTATATCACTTACAGTGATGTCACATAAATTAAATTATTCATGTTTATGTTTTGAAGAAAGCATCTAAAACCATAAATATTGCTTTTAAAGTGAGTATATCAGAGAAAGTACTAACAGCATGACATGGAGGGAGATGAATGCATGGGCCAGAGGCAACTCCATTCTGAAGGCATAGAAAATATGCCAGCAGACTTGACCTCCTGACCTGAAGTTCTAGATAGAGTACAACAAAAGAAAAGGAACAATCAGCAATTAAACTAATGGAAAAACATGTTGACGATGAATGTAAATCAAGTTTGCCACAGAAAAACACTAGTCTTGTCCTGCCAGTGCCCTCACACACACCTGGGCCAGGATAAATATTTTGGTAGGCCACAAAGAATGAGACGAATAGTAGGACTTATGTAAAAAATGAGTCTTATTTTTTTGGCTGGCAAGAACAAGAAACCAAGGATGGCAGAAGGTAGGCTGTCTTCCTTCACTAATACTGCCACCTTATAGCATGCAAAATGCAGCCTCAGAACACAAAACCAGTCCAAAAAAAACCCAGTCCAAAAGCCTACATAAAATCCCTCACACTGTTACTTCTTTAATCACAAAATGGTGAAATAAAAAATACCATTTCTTACCAAGCTTATCTGCAGTACTCTCACTTTCTGCACATAAGGCAGTGCTTATGACAGACTGAAAAGTGTATACATGATTTTATGTGACACACTGCATTAGCTCAAAGCAAATTTTTAAATCAAACTAAACTATAACATCTTTCCTGTCCTCAATCTACAATACGAGGTTATTTCCATTTACCTTAAAAAAGATAACTCCTCAATTTAATCTAAGTTCATTTGGTTTAAATCAAAATTACAGTTTGTGGAAGTTTTATTAAAATGGTTAAGAAACCCAAACAATTGTATATACAATTGACGTAATCATGATCTTTATTCAGTGAGAAAAGACTGTGCAAGCATTTAATTCATTATCTGACAGTGCTAAAGCCTAAATGAAATCCGTCACACTGTTACTTCTTTCATCACAAAAAAAGGCGGAATAAAAAAATACCATTTCTTGACAAGTCACAGTCACACTTCTCAAAACTACTGTTCAGTATCACCTGCAGTTTGACAGTGGTTCATCAATGCAATACTATCAATTTAACATGCAAACTTAAACTAATTTCTAGCTGCAGGTATTACTAGAAGGGGAAGGTGCCTTTCACATATATCCTCCTACATATGTTTAGAAAAGTCAAATGTTTACTAGAATGAAATATCCTGATAGAAATCTCTACTGCACATAATAAAAAAAAAAGGTTGTGAGAGGCAACAGAACCAGCAAGTCACATCCTTCTGGGACTTCCATATATATATAACCAGGCAATTTGCTTATACTGCAGCACATTCGATTAAATACCCTTCAAAAGAAGTAGATGTCTGATGGATTATTGCATTATAACTGGATAACTTGCAGCACTAGCTCATCTATAGGAATATGGAACTTGCAACATCAGATAAACTAGCTATTGTATCTGGCCACATAAGTAGCCCGAGGCAATGCAATTCCTGATGCTTCAATGGGAGTTGTAAGAAGTCCAGTCCATCTTCATTGCCTTTAATATTATTCCAACTGATACACTATCCTATAATTAATACCATATAGTTTGCCTTCTAAAATGTTACCCCAAAACCTCTGAAGATCTCGATGTCAGGAGCTTTTGATTGCAAAGCTGATCACTCAAGCTGACAACTTCATTAACCACATTTGACACTGTCAGATTCTTCCTCTGCACACATGTACATGAAAATAAGTATATACAGTGCTTATTCAAAAAACCTTGCACAGTTGTAAAAAGAATGCTAATGAAAAATACATTATCTTACCTAAAAAAAAAGGAGGGGAGGGGTGTCTTTGGAAATCTCTGGTACTGCCAAAGATGACTGAGTTTCAATAGGAATATATCCTTTGTGTCAGAGGAACAACTCCTGCTGATTTTCAAGAAAATCTCCTTAAATTCATCCACATGACATCAAATTTCTGAGAAACTGTAGTCAGCCCTGTTCCTCCAGTATGTTAGAATATGTGCCTCCTGCCCTACCAAGAGGGCTATCCATGTAAAGGCCAGTACAACAGCTCTGTATCATGACAGTGGTAAGACATCCAGGTTACAAATAAATACGAGTCCTCTACATCCCTTGCGGAAGAAAATCTGTACACAGAAAACAAAAGAAATATCACAAAGGGATAAGGAGTCAAGCAGAACAGGAGGGAAGAAGGGAACCTATATCTGGATGCAGAAACCAGTCATGCAAGGAAGGCAGGAACAGAAATAACAAGATTAGGACAGAAGAAGAAGAAAGGTACACATAAAAGATGATGGAATTAGCAAAGCGGGAATCAAGAGAGATGAGAGGCAAAGACTTAGAGCAGGGAGATCTGAATGAGACAACGGTGGTATCTGCTTACTGAGTTAAGACTGCACTAAGACAGGCAGGATTGGAACAAAGCAGAAGAGGGTCAAGTCCAAAATATCAAGTAAGAGTCTGTCTGCTAGAGTTACTGCTCCCTGGTCCACAGTAAAGAACAAAATAACCAAGCACACCATTATTTAGATATCAGCATCCACCCATGAAAACAACTAAGAAAGATACTACCATCAGATACTACCAGCTACTACCATCAGTTACTCTGCTAGCTCAAATGATAATGGTCCTTGTCATCCAAAGGCTTCTAGATCTGCTGCTAAACTAGAAGAACATCAATAGAAGGCCCACCATGCAGCATTTTAGCTTGTTTTTTCAGCTTGCTATCTTAAAAAAAAAAAAAAAAAAAAAAAAGGAAAAACATATATAGAAAAATTGTACAATTTGAAGCCATAATTTGTCCCAAGGCTAGTTGTTAAATATTTTCTGACAAACTCCCTAAACTCAGTAACTACAGACTGACATGCATAAATAAAGGGCTGGCTTTCCACATTATCAGACCAAAAGGTTTCATAAAAATTAATACTTGCAGTGTTCAACAATAACATGGCTTTGCATCTCAGAGGATAGTATCCTCTAACATTTTAGTGGAGCATTATTCCAGTACCTACACCCCTTAAAAAAATGTAACATCTCTCTATTGCAACATCTCAGGGAAATAGGGATTTTTACAGAACTTTTTAGTGCATTTACATTATGTATACTTGACAAACTAAATACACACACAGTTCTGTGCTGAAGACCACTTAAGAGCATGAAAAAATACATCTGTAAGCATAGAGCAACAAAAACTTACTGCTTATAAAAGGCAGAAAAGCTGAAGATGAAAATATTGAGTTAGTCCAAACAACACCCACTGATAAAACCCAAGGACTGTGATGAAATCAAGTCTAACAAACAAAAGAAGTGTAGGGCACAGAAATGAAAGGCCTATAGCTGGGATGCCAGAAAAATGCTGACCTCAGTTAAAAGCCATTAATTAGAATCCTACAATAGGCGTCCAGAAAGTATGAAACTTCCCATTATCATTGATAACCCTATCACCACATGGAAGTCCAGGATTCGCTGTAACATTATTTAGCATTACTGCCCTGATCCTGAGAAACAGCCAGACCAGACCCACCAAAGACCCAAATTACATCACTATAATATCCAGCTTTGATTAAGCCTTGAAAAACATCTGGAAGACAAAACTTACGTTCCTGCTGTCATCCATTCACTATATACAATTTAATCCCCATCCTTTTTAATCATTTTTGCTTTCTGTTAAAAAAAAAAAAAAAACAAATCTGGCTCAACCAGTCAAGACAATCTTTTGCAACAACTGAGCCCGTGACCAGAACAACAGCTAACAGCAATGCTTGAAACAGCCTAATGCTGTTACAACTTATCAACAGGCTGATAAGATAATGCTCTGTGCCTGCCTTTCTCCAGCAGAAAGATTTCAAGTTAAAGTCTGAACCAAAACCAGAAGCGGCATTCTCCCTGCTTTGCTTTTTTCTTTTCTCCTGCCTGAGCTCTGAAAAGCAGCTTCCATTTAAGCTAACTTTGGGGAAGCAAAGGGAAAAAGCGATTACCATCTCCCGAATTGTATAAATGAGCGTCAGATAGATGTTTCCTTATGGTGACCTTATAGAGTTAACAAGAAAGGAAAGTTAAGTTAGTAAGATATAAAGAAGCAAACAGGATTTTATTTCAAATTGCTTTCATTGCCTTTGTTCTTAATCTTTAGTAAAAGACTAAGGCAGACTTGTCATGGAAAATGCCTGCAAATTTAAAGCAGACTCAAGTGTCCAAGCTAGACATCATCTGAAACAACATTTAACTGCTTAACGCTCCATAGTGACAGGATTCCCAACCACATCTTTGATTATCTCACCCATTTCTTCCGTTAAACAATGCACTTTCAGACACCCCATTGTACTGCTTCCTAGAGACAAATACTGTCTCCTCAGCATAAAATCTGTCGTTGCTGTTTGGCACAGACCAATCATCAAACAAAACTATAGAGAATCACAGAATTGTTGATTTGGAAAGGACCTCTTGAGGTCACGTTGTCCAAATCCCCTGCTCAAGCCAGGTCAGATAGAGCAGGCTGCCCAGAACCATGTCCAGTTGGGCTTTATGTATCTCCACACATGGAGACTCCACAACCTCTCTGGCAATTTATTCCTGGGTTTGGCAACACTCTCAGTAAAAAAATGTTTTCTTGTACTCAGATGAATTTCATGTGCTATAATTTGTGCCCATTGCCTCTTGTCCTGTCTGTGGGCACTACTGCAAAGAGCCTGCCTCCTTCATCTTCATGCTTTCCCACTAGGCATTTGTACACATTGATGAGATCACTCTGAGCCTTGTCTTCTCCTGGCTGAACACTCCCAGCTCTCTCAATGTCTCCTAAATGAAAGAGCCTCCAGGTCCTTAATCAAATCTTTGTGCCTCTGTCTATTTCTTGTACTGTGGGGCCCAGGATGTGGCCTCACTAGCGCTGACTAAATTAGGACACCTTCCTGGACTGCTGGCAATGCTCTCCCTGATGCATCCCTAGATACTGTTAGTCTTTTTTTGTCATGAGGGCACACTGCTGACTCTTGGTCAGCATGTTGTCCACCAGGACCCCAAAGTCCATGTCAGCAAAGATGCTTTTCAGCCAGTTGGCCCCCAGCATGCAGTGACACATAGAGTTATTCCTCCCCGGATGCAGGACTGAACATTTCACTTTGCTGAACTTCACGAGATTCCTATCAGCCCACTTCTTCAGCCTGCTAAACCCTAGGCACGGCATGGCAGCTTGCAGGTTTTGTTTCGTATTAGTAGGTTAAGGAAAAAAAGTAAAAAACATTGTTTTGCCATAACTTTGCTAGCATGTGCAGAAACTGCTTAGCACTTGATCCTCACTAAGAATTTACTTTTTTTTTTTTTTTCCCTGGAGAAAATAAATCATTGTTTTCACTTTCCATCCCTCAGACAATTTGACATGAAGTTGCAAAAATAAATGGCTCTGGTATCAAATTAGTCAGGTCCTATCAAACCAGTCAGCTTTATTAAGTAAGCTTTATAAAGTAAGTCTTCTTGTTTGTATAGGAAAACAAGTTAATTAAATCTTTCTAACCAGCTAATAACTTACTGTTCCATGTATCTTTAGATCTTTGCATATTTAAGTCACTTCTCACTGTACACAAGATCCATTTATACAGTTTTAGCATATTGTTTTCGTCGAATATGTTTTAAGGACTTATTCTATGGTAACTGCTGTTTCACTCTGGATTTACATAGCTCTGAAATAATATGTGCATACTCTAAACTTACCAACTTATAGACAGATGTCTTCTTGATGAAGCATATTCTCAAAGAGGTACATGCACACTTCCAATCAAACTCCCTGATTCAAGTGCTCACCCAGGCTGTGGCCTTATGGGAGTAGCATCCATTATCGAGGAAACAACCTGCTCTTCAAAAGAACATGTCAGGTCCTAGGCTTCAAAAAAAAAAAATTTAAAAAAAGTGTAACAACCTATTTCCTATTTTAACTCCTTTACAGGATAAAAAAAAAAAACCAACCTGATAATAGATAACCAGTTTTGAATATATAAGTTCTTACAAAAAAAGAACAAATCTCTATGCATTACCTTCACTGCACATGTTAGAGTTTGCTCTGCTACACAGGTCTCTCCTGTGAGCACAATTCAGATTGACATTGCTGAAACCTTGAGAAAATCCTAAACTAGAAGGTAGTGCCATCATTTAAGAATGACAGACGATTCTCTATGGTTAAAGAAAATTGCTGAGCCCTGCAATTCAAAAACCTTTGCTAAAGTTGGATGGAGCAACAGGGTCTCCCACTAGGAAACAGACACAAAATATATGTGCCTTCTGCAAAATGCCTTACTTTTCATACAGGCTACTAAGAAATTTGAGCCTTCCTATATTTCACCACTGTGCATTAAAAGCCTGCAGATACACATGCAAGTAAGTGGAAAATTAATTACATGAAGATTTGTGATTTTTCTAGATTCAAACTTATAAGCAGCTACTGGTAATTTTGAATGCCTTACTGCTGTGTGTCCAAAATCAAAACAGAGTATTACAGAGTATCTTAACTCTTTAATAGTCATACGGCTCCCCTACTGTCCATCTTTTCCCAACTCCTTGCCATGCATCATTTCTGTAACAATATCTATACTGAGAAAGAACTCAATGTTATTTCTAGATTTTGCAAACTGACAATTTACAATACATTTTCTAATCTTTTGATTTTGTTCACTGATGGGAGAAGGGGGATCCTCTGTTTTATTTGTGTGCTTTCTGGCGGAGAAATAATAAAAAAAGAACAGCTCTTTGAGAAGCTTGTGTCAGCTTCATTGTCAAGACAAAGGTCACTGCATTTCTATTCATTATGACCTACAACTGTACCCATTTAAAGACTTCATTATGCTATATTGGAGGGACCTCCTTCTCAGAGGTTTTAATTTAGCTTCATTGTGAGAAAAAAAAAAAACATGCAAGCATCAGAATACAGTCTTAAAAATAGTAAAAACTGCTGATTTTAGCTACCAGCAGTCTCATTCCATTTGTGATCCACTCTTAAGATGACATGTGAAGTGTGATTTCCAGAACCATGTAAAACAACACATGATACTATTACTCTGAAGTGCCTCTCTAAACATGAAAATAAATAAATAATCAAATTTAGTATACCTACACAAAAATGATTGCAATCTCTCAAAAAATCCAAGTTCCAACATCTTGAGAGGAGGAATCGGTTTAATCCTCATCTCCCCAGACTAATATTACAGAAGTAAACCTGGGAACAATTTTTAATTTAGAATGCTTTGGAAAAACTTTTAAATCACCTACACGTTTCATACGTACTTAACCCTGCACTAAGATCACCAAGTGCGCATGTTAAGTTGCAGGGTTTGATGGAACAAGTAGACAAACTGCTTCATGATATAATTTGACCTAGCTTTCTAAAGCTGACATCTTTTTTAAGCTAAATAGGCTGAATATTTTTAGTGACATATCTCTGTTGATTACTGTTGAACAATCCTCTGGACTAAAGCTGGTGAGACCTGAGACAGAATTTTGGGGCAGATACCTGAATTTCATTTTCACAAAGTGAATCAATATTTGGAAATGGCAGGTCCTCAAAAAAACCCTAGGTAGGTGCTCGAAGAAACAGAGCTTGCTGTGCTGCATCTCACACTTCCAAATCCTTGACCATAGCCCAGGGAAGGCCCCGTTCTCTCTCCCGAGACTGTGTGATTGTCTGTCTCCCCTTAAGACGTGATTGGGCGATGAGCTTCTATGAGTAAATGTGATACCACCAACCCCACCAAATTCCAAGCCGAGAGCTAACACAATATAAATGCCCTCTTCAACTGCATAAGCAGTTAGTCTCGTTTAACCTTATTTGTCTTGTTTTCCACTATTACCAAGCACTTTTTAAGATAATATTTTTTCCATTCTAGAGATCCATTTTATTTATTTAAGAGATATAAAGATCCATAGGCATATTTTACCCACCATAATTTAAAGCACCTCAGCAAAACATGCAGGATGTTTTATTACACATCTATATATTTTCCCATTACAGGAAAGCAAATTAAAGTGATTCTAAACCTCGTCACTTGTGGAGTTGCATATGGATTTCTTTGTAAATTCTACTATTCAAAATAGGTGTCAGCCTCATTTAATTCATCTCACGACATAAGAACATCCAAAAAACCTCCTACCTGTGAGCATTTTCCCCTCCAGAAAAAGCTATTCAGAATCTTCGAGCACATCCTTACCATCATCAATATAATTTCTGGGGCATCTGCACACATCCTGCCCCAGTCAAGACTCTAACCTGCTATCCCCATGGGAACAGAGTACAAGCAGAGAGAGAACACACTGCAAGGAGAAACTGTGGGATTAAAAACAACGAGACTTCTAGCCTTTGAGGAAAACCAAAATGAAATCTCTTTTGCCAACAGCACAAACTAAAGGCTCCTTTTGAACAAAAACATGGGAATATTATGAATGGTAATAATTTAGCTTTAGATAAAGCAGGTTTTTGCATCAAAGATGGCACATGTGCTACCACACAGTATCTGACGCTTGCTGCAGATCCTGCATATTATGTATTATATGCCTCATTAGTGCACAAAATGTTTTGATATCTGAAGCACTAAATAAGACACTATTTAAAATACATTTTAAGGTAAGATAGAGTATATTAAAATAATCAAAGAAACACATTCTTAAACTAGTTCTTAATTCTTTCTTCATTGATAGATATTTTATCAAATTTCAGACCAAGTCTCCAAGTACACAGACAGCTTTCTAGCACACAGCATCATGCCATTACTTCAGACAGCCTTAGGTTTAAAATTACCAAATCCACTGGAAATCTGACAAGAACAAAACGTTGAAAAGTATCGATACGAAAATACAATAGTATGCTATATACAAAAATTTGCTTTACTATAAAGATTATGAATCAAACATTATAATTTTAAAAATACCAGAACTAAATCTTCATTTTAATGCTCAATTCACCCCATCTTGTCTGTCCATGATGACAGGCAGATTACATGATGACACTATTTTTTCCAAGCAACGCTGTCTTCCTGTTTGTATCTGCAACAACCAGGATAAGAACACGAAGCAGGACTATGCTTAATGAAGCTGCTGTTGGTAGAACCTGGTTTCACTTATTCCAGATGCCAGATTTACAGTGAGCTCAAGAAAAGGGAAAAGACAACCTGGTGACTGAGGCTCCTGAACATCACCTTAGAGAATTAAATTACTCCTTGACTCTGGCTTCAGCTTCTACTAAATTCTAGACAATCAGCGATTCCACATTTACTAAGCTGGTCAATGTTCTTCAATTCCCCTCCACACAGACACAGCAGGTGCCTTATACCAAGGAACTCAACTTCAACCAGTATCAAAGAAATTAAATTCCAGTACCTGTCCCTCCAGGACTGGGCATTCAAAAGCAAATTTTTAGCATCAGTATCTATGAAATCCCTAAGATTATAGTATCAGTGTAAAGATATGAAAAAATAAGTTTATTTTCTTTTGCAACATTGCCAGTCATTACTATCTGTGAGAAAAACAATTTTGAAGTAAATCTGTGTTTACTTCAAAGTAAGTGAAAAAGGAGACGTGAGAAATTCGCTTTGAACAACATGGATAACAAAGTGCATCATAGCTATTCATACAGGGTATAGAATCTGTGCATAATACTAAAGTGTTTGTACAATAAAAAAATAAAATTGCACATCACCTTAGAACAATAGTAAAAATGAAGACTCCACAGTTCACGTAAGAAGCCAGAAAAAAAAATCTAGTCTAAGAATATGTAACATGCACATAACATAGGACACGTAAGAAAAAATTGCCACTTGGAATAATATACCAAACAATTCTAATAGCCTAATCTGTTATCCTGGAGGGGTCATCGTTAGAGATTCAGACACCAAACTTTCAAATCTGAATGTAAAAGCATTTTCAAAAACTCTTAATTGATTATTTTCAGGTTTTGAGGAACAGCAATTGAACAAGGGACACCCATTAATCTAATCTAAAGTCCTAGCTTGGGAGGGGAGTGATTCTGATTTGTTTTTAAAGAAGAAAAAGCCCGTGGAACCAGAAAGTTTTCTTCCTTAATCTTATTTTAGGAAACACATGAGTAATTTTTGCAGAAGTTTCCCAGAGAAAGATCGTGTGAGACGGACAGAGCCTGGAAAATTCCAGCCCAAATGGTTGAAGCCAGTAGTCAGCAGGGACTGAAAACAGAATCTTCCATTTTAAAGTGACTTGACTCTCTTCAACACATACAGTAAAAAACAGCAAGGCAGTAACTTACACATGTATCTTCTCAGATATAACAAACACTACAACAGTTAAAACTACAACTTCACATGATCAACCCTGATTTCTAGTTGGTGGGAAAAAAAAAGCAGATGCATAATTCAGACAAACACACTGTATTCATACATGATATTGGGGGCAAGAGGGGAGACCAAACAATTGAAACAACAAACAACCGCTAATGGAATACACTGAATTATTCCAGGATCTTCTCAAGGTCTCCATGGTACGTAAGGCTGGTTTTCTTCATCAGTAGTCCATAAACCTGAAATTATGATCTTCCTTCACACCGTCATATTTTTAACTTTTTTTCATTCCCCTTTAATATTACTAACGTCTTTAAACGTCTTTAAAATTTCACCACTACCCAGAAGTCTCTACAATTTAAATAATTCAGGAACAACTACAAACTTTAGCTACCATTTATATCAATTCTTCTTTATGGTCCTGCTAGCAGCAGGAAACAGGTTATCATTACCCTACAGTAATTCCTCTAAAAGCAACAAAAACCAACCCAGAAACTAAAGCAGGAAAAAAAAAATAATCAAGGACTATTTTGCTTTCCTTTTTCCTTCCCTTACTGCCACATCCCTAAGTAAAGCTTTAGTCCATGTGGGTTCTAGGTAGCTCCTTCCAGCACCTAGAAGGCAAAGACATAACCTGATTTCTATACATTTTACCCTACTTTTTAAGTTTCATTATTTAAATAAATTTGTATTCCATATTAAATTACGAAAAGGTCTCCTGTTCTATTTAGAAACAGGTTTGGATGATTGCTAAGGTGTGGAAAGAAATATGTAATTCCAATAATTTTTCCCTCAGATGTTCTGAAATGGTTCTTAGCAATGTTCTGAATACTAAGGGTTTTGCATATATCGTATTTACTTTAGCAAGTTTCTGTCATTATTTGCTTGTCAGCATGCCAATGATTTTTCTCTTGTCTCTGTCATTGCCTTGATTAAAATTGCTGCCTTCTATTCTTCTACAGTCTACTTTTCAACCATTCTGAGACCTTCAGCACCACTACTCCTATGTTCATGTACAAAGTTGAAGAAAAACTACAGATGAAGGAAGCCCACAAACTATCTTCAGATTACCTAAATTGCTGCTAACCACTTTGCTATTATACTATTTTTACTAGGCTTTCCTTATCATGTAGAAGTTAAAGCAGGAAAAAGAAAAAAAGAACCAACCAAAGAAACCAGATAGAGGACTTTCTAAAATCTTTACTTTGAACAAAATTGTATTATATATGTGTCAATCTGGATTTCCAGCAATTACAATATGTCTTTGAAGTTAACAATATGTAATTTGTATATTTTTAACAAAAGTCATATATAAACCCCCACAGATTTATAAAGATGAGGCTGTACAAACAGTTTAACTTAAGAAAATGTGTTAGCTTTCTGCTTTGGAAACTAAACGGAGAAGATAGAGCCCTGATTTCTAAGGTAGTGCATTCAGATTATGCAACTCAAGAAGAAACTGACAGAAGAAAGCAAGCTGAAAACATGCCAGTAAGTTATAGTACTCCTGAAAATTTAGCTCACGTTTCCCTAATAGGTTCTCAAAAGTGTGGCTGGATAATAGAAGTGATATCTTTATGATTTTGTGCATAATGGGTTTTATTAGTATTAAGTTAAAGCAAATAGCCAGAAAAATACATATGCAACTCCTACTAGACACAATATAAAGAATGTAAATTATAACCCCTGTAAAAAAAAAAAAAAAAACCAAACAAAAGCCAACATAGTGGTTATGGACTATACCATTCCTGGTAAGCCATGTTCTGTGTTCAGAGAACAGGTGATGTTTGCTTATTTAAACTGAAATAGGGTGAAATACATAATCAAGTATAAAGAAAAAGTGAATGGAGTTACATAGATTCTATGAGAACAAACTCTAGATTAGTAAGGAAAAAAAAAAAAAAAAGATAGTACACCTAGGAAAAGAGATTAACAAATGGGCTCAGGTTTCAATTTTTAGTGGTGAGGGACAACGGGAGAAATTACCCAGGATTTTTGTAACAATTCATTTAATAATACACTGCTTTCATAACAGAAGTGTTTTACACTTGCACAATGTTAATAACTTTATTATACATGGAAGCCTGTAATAGGCTGATTACACAATAAGACTGCAAACAACCACTGGTACTTTCCTGACACCAGAAAAGTACGTAAGACTGAAACATCACCAAGAGTACATAAAAAACCATCAGCATAAACATCACCAAAATTACATTAAAAAACTAATCAAAAAATACATTTGAAAAAAGTGGTTTAGAGCAGTGCCACTGCCTTTCAGCAGCTTTGAATGGCCACCAGTATTTCTAGCAGGTTTCCGTGGCTCCACAGGCATTAATCAGGATTCACATATAACAAATAATGTACCACAAAATATACATAAAGTAAGGCAATAATTCCAAAGAAAAGTTCTGTTGATATTAACAAGCCACTCAAGCTCTACTTTTTGTAGTTGATGCAATCACCAGAAACCTTTGATGGAATTGCAGCCTTAGGCCCTAAAAGCCTGCAGTGAACTGCTGCAAACCCCCCCGTATCCATAGAGGGCTCCAGTGCCCCCACTGGCTCCCTGCTGGGCACAGGGGTCCACGTTAGCTCATCCTGACGCAGGGCTGGGGCCTTCGTATGTACAATTGGGAGTATATTATTTCTTATCGTACATGGAAACCTTGACGTGTTTCTAAAACATGTGGGTGGGTTTTGTTCATAATCTGATGTCGTAAGACATCAGGTATGCACTTTCTGGAATGTAAATCTTTTTAAATACTAGCTATTAAGTTGGGTGAGTGAGTAGGGAAGCCGGGGAAGAAAAGGTGTAAATTAAGGGCAGGGAAGAGGGGAAACCAAGACCAAGTCTGGAGGAACTAGGAGCACAATAAATGAGAGAACCTTCTACACTAAAAGAACGTGGAAAAGGGGAAGAGCAAGAGACTGACTTTTTTGAACCATGTATAATAAAAAACGTATCCCAAAAGCATATCTGGATTACGACTGTAGCTTCAACTTGGGGTTCTAATGACATGAACCAGACATACACGTTTTGTTCTCACAGTTTGTGTCAACAGAATCTCTTTAGGGAATTACAGTCTTACAGAGGAGTTCTGGGGACATTATTGTTTATATTAAAGCTACCATTCCGGGCTCTTAGTACAGACCCAAGAATATTTGCTCCACCTGCCTGGAATGAAGATCACCTGGAAGAACAGGAATACTTTAACAGTTACGAGATTTAGGTAGCAAAATTCTTTCAGATCAGCCCAGACATAAGAGACAGCAATTTGAAATGTCACAGATCCCTTCCTCAGAAAGCTGAGATATATTTGTCACTATCTGTAAATTGGAAGTTCCAATACACTAGTGGTGCATAGAATTCCCACGCTTCGTTACCACTTTCCTGAGAGTAAAGTAATTAGAATAAACCTTAGTCCTAGGAACAAAGTTATTTTTTTTTGCATTTTAAACTTTTGGGCTATTCCCTGACGATCTATATAATGTAAATTTGATTGCTAAAAATTGTCACTTGAACAAAAACACTATTTTAATCTATTGATTTTTGATTAAAAACCATAGTAAACAGATCTAAAAAAAAAAAAAAATAAAATCACACTAACAAAATAAACTAAATATGAAAAGTTGCATTGAAAGGGCATGTTACATTATTCTTAATAGGACCGTGTAGAAACATTCCAATGGCAGTGTTGTCAAAGTAAAACAAAATTACATTAAGAGGACCCCACAGCCTAGTCACAGTCGGGACCTTACCTGTAACTCTGGCTGGTTGGGGTTTTTACTCGTGTACTACATGGCTCACTTACATCAGACATCATATTTGTATACCCTGAGAAATCTGACACTGAAGTCCTTACTCTATGGTCCACTTCTCCATTAGAGTTAGCGATAAAAGTCATTGGCACCCTGCTGCCCGACTTAAACTGAGAACCAAACGCTTGTGCAAAGTTCTCGATCTGGTAGGTTGCTCTAGGCTCTATGTCCTTCTGAGGATCTATCTGGCTAGTTAACTCCTGAGACGGGATCTGAAAGCTCGTTGAGGATTCTAAGTTTTTCTGTTCCTTCTGGCCAGTCAGTTTCTGAGATGTCGACTGGTAGTTAGATGAAGTCTCTAAGTTTTTCTGTGGATCAATGAGATCATCCAGCTCTTGAGAAGGAGTCAACTGTTGATGCGTAGCCTCCAAAGCAGACAAATAAAAGCCTGGCTGAGATCCAAGCAACATCCCAAAAGGAGGTTTTGGCAACGCAGTTGGCAATACTGAGGTAACGGATTGGCTGAAGCCACACTCAAGTGGAGATGTAGTGTATATCTGTTTGTCTTGAAACAGAGTGTGGTTATGGAGAGTAGAAGACAAGCTAACAAATTGGAAACTGGGTCCAAAAGCAAAACCAGTGCTATTGGTTGTTCTTTCAAAGGCTTGTTGGAGGTATTTGGAGTATTCTTGCAACATGCTTGCCTTATCATTTGAAACTGTTTGAGAGTTAGGGCTCAAGTTTTCCTCTTGAACCATTTCTGAATGATCTCCTGAGGTGTGCAAGTCCACACGCTGTTCAGTTATACTGAAAGGATCTTCTTTCTGGCCTTCTGATTTGTGAGAGTACTGGTCCAAAAGGCTCTGTAAGACTTCATCAGGAATACCAGACTTGTCATGGCAAGACTTTATTTCACTGTTTAAAGATGCTGAATCAATAAGAGATAAGGGAGCTTCATTATCCATAACACTAACACCTGCAGACTGGATGACGGACTGCTGGGAAGTCATGTGTCCGACATTAATTGAAAAGGCACTGTTACTGCTTGCAGTTTGTAGGTATCTTCTTTTCTTTGAAAACTGCATGGCATCATCATAATTGCTACTTATTTGACCTGGTTTACCACCTGTACTTTGGAGAAGGCCAATAGTTTCTACACCAGTATTGGCTACTAGGCCTAGAGAACCACTCTGTTTCCCAGAGAGCGGTTTTTGCCCCAAAATGTCTGGCAGTGGCGATACAAAATTAAGGTAATTTTTGTCTGCCTGTTTTCTGCTTCCTTTTTTCAAGACCAATTTTGGCACCTTTTTGTGAAGTTCTTCTACACCCGTGCCAACTAGACCACCACTGGAAGACACAATAGGAATATCAACTGCATAATTTGGCATGGCCACATTACTTGTAACTTGAGATTCGGTAACTTTGCTGCTACACTTGTTTCCTTTGCTTTCAGTGGATATACTTTTTGTTTTACTTTTTCTCCTTGAGGAACTTGTATTTCCCTGAGACAACGCAGCCAAGCTACCCATATTATTTGATGATCCAGGCTCCATTCCAGCACCTGCTTTACCTATGGCTTCACCACATGTTCTTCTGTGCTTCAACAGTCTATCAGTCCTCGAAAAATACTGCTGACAAGTATCACATTTGTATGGCTTTTCTCCACTATGTGTCCTCTTGTGTCTTTCCATGTGGTACTTCTGGATGAATTTCATACTACACTGGTCGCACCCAAAAGGCTTCTCCCTACTATGGATCTTCTCGTGTCTCTGCAGCAGGTACTTCTGGATGAAACCCATGCTGCACTGGCTGCACTGGAAAGGCCTCTCCCCAGTGTGAATGAGCACATGTCTGCGTAAGTGGTAGGAGCTCCTGAAGGCAGCACTACAGTGTTCGCAGACGTGAGGTTTCTGGTTGGGGGACGCAATGGCACCTTCCCCATCTCCCACCAGGGGGGGTTTGGATGAAGCGCTTGGCTTCCGCTTGGCTTTGATTCCCTGAGTTTCTGACTTTGGCCTCTTTGCCTTCTTGACCTGGGCATCGTGCTTTGGCTCACCCGAGCTCCCAGGGGCGCCCTCACCTCTGCCACTCAGTAACAGGTCTCGGTGGGGATGCTGGTGCAGATGGTGAAGAAGGCTGAGGTCCTGAATCACACTCTGGCCGGTTCCTTCCCCGCTGCTGCTCCCCAGGCCGGGGGGTCTCTCCTCCCCGGCTCCCCCAAAGAGCCCCCCGTAGTGGTGATGGTGCTGCTGCTCCTCCTCCTCCTGGTCGCTGGGCTTCTCTTGCTTGATGCTCACGAGGGACTGCAGAAAGCCCCAGGGGCTCCTCTGCGAGGAGGAGGGAGCCGAGGGGAAAGACCCCGCCGGCTCCTTCTTGAAAGTCATGTCCTGAGGGGGAGGAGGCGGCGCCGGGGGCTCGGCCGCCGCCGTGGAGGAAGCGGCGGCGGAGGCCGGAGGTAACACGCACTGCGGGGGGTGCTGGGCCGCCGGGGGGGGCGCGGCCGCCCGGGTGAAGCTGGTGACCGGGGGCAGGCGGTGGTTGAACATAACCATGCCGGGGGGGAAGGTGGGCTCCATGGCCGCCGCCCTCTTGCTGCCGCCGCCGCCGCCGCCGAGGAAGCTGCTGCCGAGTTTCATCCCCTAGGAAGGCGGGCCGGAGAGGAGGCGCGGCCCAGAGGGGGCTGCGGGACCCACCACCCGCCCGCCCGCCGGACACCGCTCGCTGTGCCTCGCTGGGGCGGGCGCCCGCTCAGCGCCTGGCTCCCGCGGCGGCCCGGCAGCCGCCGCCCGGGCGCATCGCCGCCACCCCCACACCCGCGCCGACGGGCGGCCCCCGGCCCGGGCTGCACTTACGGCTCCCGCCGCCGCCGCCGCCTCCAGTTAAAAATAACGCCGCGTCCGCTCCACAATGGAATTAGCAGCCCCTGCGCCCCGCACTGCACATGCGCGGCGCGGGGCAGGCTGGGTACGGGCCCGGCCGGCCGGGCGGACAAGCAGGCGGGCAGCGCGCAGGCGCGACGGGGCGCGTTCCCGTGGGGCGGCGGGGAGCGGACGGACGGGGGGGCGACGGTGCCATGTTGGTGGGCGCCGCCGCCGCGGGCCGCAGGGCGGGAGGAGCCGACGGGCGCCGCCGCGGTGCGGGGACTACGAGCCAGCGGCACTTCCCGCCGCCACAGGGCGCGGGCGGCGCTCGCCTACGGGCAGCACGCGGTAGTTAACGGGACCCGGCAGAGCCCGCCCCCTCTCAGGGCAGGGGACCCGCCTGTCGGTAAATTGGCAGGTGCAGCTTCACCAGTGCGAGCGAGGTGGCCCCGGCACGGTGTGTGCCCAACAGCTAAAACAGGCGGCGGGCGCAGGCTTAGCCCCAGTATGCCCGCTAACTGAAAGGTGCCGTTAGAGAAGCGCTGAAATTCAACATTTTAAATCAAGTCAAAAGTAGCAACAGACATAGAATTGTAGAATGGTTTGCGTTGGAAGGGATCTTAAAGATAATCGATTTCCAACCCCCTGCCATGGGCAGGGACACCTCTCACCAGGTTGCTCAAAGCCCCATCCAGCCTGGCCTTGAACCCCTCCAGGGATGGGGCATCCACAGCTTCCCTGGGCAACCTGTTCCAGTGCCTCACCACCCTCACAGGAAAGAATTTGTTCCCAATATCTCATCTAAATCTACCCTCTCTCAGTTTAGAACCATTATTCTATGACCACAGGCCCTTGTAAAAGGTCCCTCTCCAGCTTTCAAAAATACTGGGTTCTACCTCAAAACCAATGACCTCAGCTCCACGTTAATGCCACAGAGTCAATGAAGCTACTTCCAGAAGTGAGGTAGCACCGAGAGGACAGAATGCTTTAATCTAACCTATCCATCGGGTTTCTAGTGGAAACCCTTCCTGCCTGCACACCAGGGAGCGGGCCCACACTCTGGCCAGCCAAGAGCACAGCCCTGGCACGTCACCTGCACAGCTGGCCACCAGCTGCTGGGACACCAAGCCACCAGCTTGCCATCCTCCCCCAGCACAGGATTCTTTGAGCCACTGTCACAGCAAAGCCCAGGCGACTAATGACGCTCACTGCTCAGTAGCATGTACTGAAACACTTCATCCTTGTCATAGAAATGAGGTAAAAGTTTCATTGCTTTAAAGTAGCTTTTTTTTTTTGGTGAAAGCAATCAGGAGACCTTTTTCACTATTTGGCCCTTTGGATGCCAATAAAATTGGAATATAATTCTGCTTCATTTCTATTGACTTTGAAAGCCTTTTGTGTTTCTACAGGGTTTTACTGCTGAATTCCAAAGTCTATTAAATGTAAAACTGCAGAGGTACTTCAGACTAAAAAGCTTGTAATTAAACATATTAACACTAATTTTTGTCATTAACATAATGGAAGTAATGAAATAAGGTGGACGAATCCCTCATGATTTTTATGCTTTATCTGTAAAAAAATATTTTGCTTTGCAACAGTTCAACATGTAAAGATCAAGTACTGTCCACAGACCTAACTTTGGGTCAGATTTTAAAATCTTAAAAATACCTAATTGATGTAAAAAAATTACATTTGATGCCATTTCTACACCCAACAAAATTTTGAAGTCAAGGAAGTAAAACTTGTTCCTTATATAATTTAAATAGTTTCCTTTAAATAGCACGTAAACAAAAAGCTTATTTTGAAAATGTAAATTAAATTATGAAAGTTTAGGAGTGTCGGGTTTAGCTAAGTGTTAAAAGAAAAATCATGAATTCAAAAAAACTTAAAGCAGCGGTAAAATATTAGTCAATGCCTATGAGAAATGAGTCTGTCCCTTTATTCAGGGTGTCTGTGTTTAATGGTAAGCTGGGATGCATATAAGCTAGTCCAAGCATGAAGGGCAGTAGGACACTCATATGGAAAGCCAACTTTGTCCCTCAGTTATCAAGATAAGAAACCTGTCATTTCTCTCATTCACTCTGTCAGCCTTGAGATACTCCAAGCAGACTTACCTCTGTGTTGTACACCCCATATATCAGGAAGATGAAGAGACCCTGTAAAATAAAATGGAGGGAAAAAGCTGTTAACTCTAATCATTTCAGCAGTAGAAATACCTGAAATAAACTTTCCTGGGAACAGACAAAAGAAGACACACTTCATCAAGGTCAATTTATTTTTCTATTTTTCAACATTATAAGCTCTACCTTGAGCATTTATTTGATAACATGGGAGTGCATCCCTACAGTGTTTGTGGTATTCCACTGTCTGGCAATGAAAAACTTAGTCAAAGGATTCAAAACATTAATTAGAAAAATTAATTTTATATTTGAATGGTCCTCGCAAAATAAATTTTAAAAAAAAGTGAAACTACAAAGATGCTAAATCAAACTGAGAAAGAACAAACATCTCTACTTCTATTGTTGTTTTTTTAATTAAACTGAAATTAGGAAAACATATATTACCAAATTCTACACTAAAAAATATATTCTTGCATATATATTGACAAATGTATGCAACCCACTTAATTATTTTGGAATTTTAAATAGGAAGAAAGTAAGAAACACACAAGGAGAGAAAAAAATAATGCAAGTAAGCCAATGGTATACATGATTTATCAAAGTTCTTTTAAAAGCTTCCTTCAAATTGGTCTATTATTAGACAAAACAAGCTAAAAAGAAATAAAACACTCACTTGAAGTGAGTTTCTCCGAATATTTTCACCTCATTGAAAGATGTGTTTCCTGGATCTAAGTTAACAGTGCAAGATGCTATTGATTCGTGCAATCTCAGGCAGAATCCTGAAAAACACAAGCAAATTACTAAAAAAAAAAGAACAGGATAGCAAATGGAAACAAAATGTAAAAGATAGTTTCCTAAGAAAATGCTTCTGTAACCACATGCTCATAATTTACCATGTGCTTATAACCTATTTTTACATTTATTTGTAAAACAAACCTATCTTGTAATATTAACATTTAAAGTGGCCCCTTGCATATATCAAGAAAAAAGAATCTTCACTTTGAGACAGAAAATATTTTCTGAAAAGAACGTACATTTATGTAACAAAGAAATTACAACTTTTTAATCAAATCAAATTAGTTGAAGATTAATTCTGGATTTGCTCATCAGCAAAATATCTGTGTTATTAGGCAGGGAGTAATATGAGATATCATTCATATGTAATATTTCCATGGATTACCCAATACCAGCATCAAATCCTTGGGAGAAACAGGGGTTTTGCTTAATTTCTTTTGTATAGTTATTTAAAAAAGCTGAAATCCAATACTTCCTTTCAGTTATTTTACAGATTACATTAATGGCCTCAACAGTAAGTAAAAAGAATGGACAGTTACATTCTTGAATGTGCCTTCATATGAAATATACTACAGTTATATCACGCTCCTTATGAAAAACCAGAATCCAGAAGCTTGACAATTCAGATAAGTGAATTACACGTAAAATTATTTGTAGAATAAATTCTCACTTATCTCTTTAAATATAGTGTTAGCAGACCATTCTGCGTCCTTTCACAGTATCATCTGAAACCTGAATTTTGCCTGTGAAAAAGAAAAGACCAGAAACAGAATTAGTTTTATCTGAGGTAAAAGTACATATTGAAGTTATAGGGAGTAAGATGAGCATGTCATGATTACTCTGAACAAAGGCAACTGGCAGATGATGAATCAAATTATTAACATACAGCAATATAAGCAGCATCACAGATGTTTTGTAATTGTTTATAATGATTTTTTGCGGACCATTCAAAGTCCCTTGATAAAAAGCTTCTGAAGAATCATTAGGTTTTTGGTAGTACTGAAAGCTGTCAGTGACCACTTTTAATGTTAATGCTAACAATACAAATGTAAATAGTGTAAAAATACATAAATAATGGAAGCATTTTTATTTATGAATTGGATCAGAGCCAGCTTTATACATACAGGAAAAAAAAAAATCCCAGAGGAGGTGTAAAGGGTACACTTTTATTTCCCCCTATCTCTGTTTCAAGTTCCAATTTTTAGGGATTTCCCTCCTGGGCAAGAGGCTGGAATGGATAGGTGCCATAGTAAGAAACAGAGAATAATCAGCTGATGTTAAGATCAAGGGAGAAAAAAAAAAAAAACAAAGCGCATACAGAACAAAAAACCAACACTAAAATGCCTTTCTCAGGCTGCTCCCAGAATAGTGAGTAAAATCACATACTGCTTGTTATTCAGGTACTTTCATGAGTGCAAAGTCTCCCCAAAACTGTCGGTGCAAACAATATTGTTTTCTACAATATCAAGACTTAAAAATATACAGAAATATATATATATACACACACTTTCAAGACTCTCAACCTATTGGAACGCTTTTTAACTTAGAAATGCACAAATAATGTTTTTTATTGCTTCTCAGTCTCTTCTGAAATCTAGGAATCTCCTATAATCAGAGGTAGACAAACTAGTTAGTTACTTAGGTTTGGATATAGGTAGGTAGGTTTCTGTAGGTAATCCTACAGAAAATTCAGATCAAATTATTAAAGATTCCCCATCTTAAATGGGCATGGCAAGTTCTTGCTTTTCTTGAGCTTTATATCAGCTCATTTAAATGTTTAACTGTTAGAGATATAGAGTGCTGTGGGCATTCTTATCTTAATTCTTGTTGTAGACTTCTGGGAGTTTTTTGGTTTGTTTTGTTTTATCATTGCGGTGGTAGGGTGGTTTTTTCCCTTTAACATCCATAAATTATGCTAATAGAATCAGCACAACAAGGATTTTTACTTACTGCATGCAATGAGCTACAAGGTCTTGGCACCCACAACTGATAACAAGGGGTAATTTTCCACACAGAACTGTCATCAACAATTATGTGTATGGGATAGTTTGTGGTCTGTCTGAGATCAAAATAATGAGGTAAAGATCTTCAGATTATTTCAAATGTTAAAAATAATATGCTTTTGTATAACTGATAGGTCAGTTTCTTTAGCTCATTACTTGCAAAAAACAAGAGCTTCTCTGTTTCTTCAGCAGGCTGTGGTGTTACCTGCAGTATGGTTCTGTGAGCGGCTGCCTCAACCCTTCAGTTGCTCAGCCTGGGCGATGTGCTTTGGCTTCTGGGAATTAAGCAGTGTTGTGATGAAGCGAGTAATTTTATCCAGAACTGTTTATTATATCTGCTGGGATTAAAAAAAATAATAAACTTAAAAAGCCTTCATTAAGAAAAGCAGAGAAAGCACATTTGTATTTTTCCTTTTGTTCCGATAGCACATATGAACACCCAGAAGAACTGTAACCACAGCAGCATAGAAAGACAGAATAAAGCCATCTATGCCTTGAAAAAAGTTAAAGGTTTCTAGACAGAAAAACTGGCCATGTGTAGAGAAGACAGAACATACATGCCCACTTGTCATTTTTCAAGTCTCATCAAGAATTAGGGTGTGTTCTTGGTAGACATCAACTGGAAGTTAAAAGCCTTCAGCTGAGTGAGAATTCTGCCTTTTGGAGATTGAAGAGCAGAACTGCTGCGTGCTTAATTACAGTTTTATTTGTCACTCTGTGCAGGGCATAAATGGATTGCTCAGCTTTTAAATTTGTCAGGTCTTAACAGAATTGTCCTTGCTATCTTGAATATCAGTCTATGGGCGTTCTAATCTTTAGCAAGTTTGTCAGGATCTGCTCCAACTTGGGTGGTACCACTGAAAGTTCACACTCTTATCAAAAAGTTCATTCTGCTTGAGGGCAGCAGAAGCCTGCATGGCAGTTCTTTCATCATAAGTTTTTTTCCCTGACTTTAACATTTGTCTCTCAGTCTGTTACTATTTGACATTCCCTGAGAGCTTCCTTTTATAGAGAGCATATTTCATTCATTAAAGAATAAATTACAATGTTTTTTTTGTTCTGGTGGAGAGTATTACACTGATAGTTTTAATATTTTGCACTTCAGCACTTTTTCAACATGCTTATTTTCAAGTACGTAGAATTACTTCATCCTTCTGTTAATTTTTAATCTTTCATTTGCTTGACATAACTGAAAAGGATCTTTAAGAATTTTCAGCTACTAAAATCCATACTGGAATACTTCAAAAGGTCAATTATATAAAATCATATTAGCAACATATGCATGTAAACACCATGTAGAAGAATTGTAAAAGAATTAAAATCAATTAAATACATTCTTAGTAAATTAATACCTAATAAGAACAATACAATATTTTTAATAATGCCTTTAGGATGAACTTAATTTCCATCACTGAAAAAGTTTGTGTTGCAAAAAATTTTCTGCTGTCCAGGAAAAGAGAAAAATAGTAGATAGTATGCAGCTATACTGAACTAATTCTGATTATTTTTTTTCATAAATCAAAAGTTAATTGTATTGTGGCAATAGAAACTGTAGATTGCAAGTAGAACTCATTTTACACACTCAAGCAATCTTCCTGTAATCCTAAAAGAATTAAAAATTGTCTTTGCAAGGATAGATTAGGAGTTTACTGTTTGTTTTAAATCCAGACCCAGCGTAGAATCTATAAAACTCAGAAAACTAGTGTCATATGACATCAGGGTTAATGCAAAGGATTCCAAAATTACAGAATTTTTCTACCATAGATGAAGAAGTTAGAAATCTGTACTTCAACAACTAGTGTTTGACATTTGAAACAGTACTGTCCTGAAATTGCAACGTCACTGTCCCACAAGCAACTACTTCAGTTTTTGTAGTTATCTCTTAAATTAGTACTTGCAGACTTGGTAAACGGGAGATGTGTCTTTGACTTAAATTTTCTGCCTATAAAAACTGGAAGGAAAAAAAAAAAGAGCAGGCAGAAATTTTGTAATAATTAGGTAGTAATAAACTGTCATAGCAAAGTCCCTGGAGCAAATTGGCAAGAGTCCCTGTGAAAGAGTCTTTGTTACGACCTTGGAGATTAATTCCTCTTTGCATCAGTTTCATACAGAACCAGATGTCACCTCCTTAGTTCACAGGCATCTTAGATACTTTCATTAGTGTGAAGCAGAGACGGGTATGTAGGTTATCACTCCGGATTCCACGCCAAGAACCTCTGCAAGAAATGAAGTACACAGACAGTTTTTCAGGCTTTGTTCTGTACACGTTGCCTCAAACATAATTCTATCCCACAATGAAAATGATATCAACAAACAGCCTGAAACAGAAAGTCTTTCTTGTATCAATAGGAATTTTGATTCAAAAAGCGACAATGACTTGAAAGAGTGGTTCAACCACTTTTAAGAAAAGAGCTGCAACAGTTGAAAAAAACCTGATTTTAGCCAAATGCGTGGTGTACTGTGATAATTCCTAGAGCTTAGTGACAAACAAAGCCCACATTGGTTATCCGTTACCAGGGGAGCTATAGCATCCTTCCTTCTCAAACACATGCTGTTAAGAAGCCACATAGGAAATTTTGAAAATTTGTGAAAAACTGCAGCCTGTGGGAAGGACTCATGTTGGAGAAGTTCATGGAGCACTGTCTCCTGTGGGAGGGACCCCACACTGGAGCAGGGGAAGAGTGTGAGGGAAGGGCCTGCAGAAAAAACATGAGATGAACTGACCACAACCCCCATTCCCCTGCAGCCACTTGTGGGGAGGAGGTGGAGAAATTGGGAGTGAAATAGAGCCTGTGAAGAAGGGAGAGGTGAGGGGAAAGTGTTTGTAAGATTTAGTTTTTATTTCTCATTACCCTACTCTGATTGGATTGGTAATAAATTAAATTAATTTCCCCAAGTCAAGTCTTAAGTACATCATCTGACAGTTGTTTTTTTTTAACCACCTTGCCAAGATCCTATTGTAGCAACTAGACAAGCCTGTGTTGATCTGCTTTTTGAGGTGTTCAGGGTCCTTTTTTTCCACCTGTTTTTAAAGAGGACAACTTGAACTTTGCAATAAGTCTATAAGCATTACAGTTAGGGCTACAGGATTATTGTTTTTGTAATGGAAATTTATCATACTATAAAAGTGTTTCCTGCTTTTTCTTCTTTTCAGAGATACACTTAACAAATCAAGATATTCTTTCATAGCATACTGACTGCATGCAAAGCCAAGATATGAAGCCAGGTGCATTTTTTCTGATCAAGTCAGTTACCATAACCACCATCCCAATTTACATTAAAAAAAAAATAATCTAAAGATAGATAGAGCTCCAGTCACAGACAGAAAGAGGAGTCATGCTTCTGTCTGGTGGGATTTTTTTCAGTAATCTGTTGTTCACACATATACACACAAAGTGGCTTAAAAAAAAACCCTCATGTACCCAGAGCTTGGTCTTGCTATGCCATTGCATGATTCAGCCACTGTACAAAAAGTGTCTTTCTATACAAAATTGTACTTAGATTATTGGCTTCCAGGAAAGAATTGCAAATATAATTCTACCTGCTTACTTTTACCAGCTTATAACTTCTTCCAGCTGCCATCCATTCTACATGTTTGTCATCAGTTCAGAGATGATTTTGTCTGTTGTTAAACCACACTTTCTCATTTTATAAAACATTTTCAAAGTACTTTAACTGAGCCAGAGAACATGCAGGGAAATGGATTATATACTGCATCCAGTTCTGGGCTGCCCAGTTCAAGAGTAACAGGGAAATGTTGGAAAGAGTCCAGTGAAGGGCAATGAAGATGATTCAAGGATTGGAGCATCTCCCTTATGAAGAAAGGCTGAGAGAGTTGGGACTCTTTAGCCTGGAAAAGAGAAGACTGAGGGGAGATCTTATGAATGCTTATAAGTATCTAAAGAGTGGGATACTTATAAGTATCTAAAGGGTGGAGAAGGGAGCCAGACTCTTTTTAGTGGTTGCCACTGAGAGGATGAGGGGCAACGGGCACAAGTTGGAACATAGGAGGTTCCACTCAAATAAGAGGAAAAACTTCCTCTTGGTGAGGGGGACAGAGCCCTGGAACAGGCTGCCCAGGGAGGTTGTGGAGTCCCCTTCTTTGGAAATTTTAAAGACCCATCTGGATGCAGTCCTGAGTAATATGCTCTAGCTCTGGGCAATTCTGCTTCAGTAGGGGAGTTGGACTAGATGACCTCTGTGGTCCCTTCCAACTCTAAAAAATTCAGTGGAATTCACTCAAAAAAATTAATCCATGCTCTTTAAAACAGTAACATCTCTTTAAAATCTTTTATATTGAAAAAATTTTGCATTACATTCTAATTCTAAAGGTTGGTCTGCTCCACTGAAAACAGGTTAACACCAATAAGCATGGAGCCTGCTTGTAACGTGTTATGTGGTACAAAAAACATTGATTCACACCACATCAAGCTAAATTCTGTATTCCTTACCTTTATCAGCATCTCACAACATAGTTAGCCAATTTAGTCTAGATCATTCAAAGGCACTACAATATTGTTAAATGTGAGTAGAGAAAAATCTCTTCAGTAATGAAACATTTAGAATTACAGCCGTTCAGATTATGCTATAAGATCTGTAAAATCTCTATAAGAAAGCCAGAATCTCTATAAGAAAGCCAGTTGTAATCCTGGTATTACTGCCATTTATAAGTTTCTGTTTGCAGGTATTTCTCCACTTTGTATACAGAAACAGGTAAAGGTATTGCAAAAGATCCCAGGCTGTAACACACGCAGGAAGCTACTGCGCATTGCTCTCCTTTTTGCTATATAGTAATTTAGAGCCTAAAGTTGCAGCTTCTCTCAATCTGTAAACCCCAGAAAAATGTCAGTGAACTTGACTGAATGTAGTATCTGCTTTTCCAAATTTCTCTTCTCTGCCTGTAAACCTACAACCCATGGCTAAAAAAAGCACCTGATTGTTGCCCATTCAAACCAACAGCATATTTTCCAGATTTGAATGCATTTAGAACAGCTGCTCAGACTCTATCCTTTGCATTCTTATTTTACTATAACAAAAACTGTACAATAATAGTAACTCATTATTAATTATTGAGTGTGTTTGACTATTTTTTTAATCCAAACTCTAGGTAGAATCTCTATAGGTTAAAATACTCCTTTAAGATGTCAAGATACACATATACTTTCACACATTCTAGATGGAGTGTTATTCATCCTAGATTTGATTACTAGCCTAAAAAAAAAAAAAAATAAAGGCATCCTCATAAAAGCTTTCTATCTAAATTCTCTCCAGTCAGATGAATTCATGATAGACAGTATTTCCCACAGAGCTAATCTCCTTATTATGTGACTGAACAGTTTTGCCACAACCTCTCCCCAATTTTTCACATCAGATCAATTCTGTTTGTATTAGATATGGAGGCACACCATAAAAGAAACACACTATTTGAGGCCTTATTCCAAACACATCTTTTCCTATTACTTTAGGTTCTTGATGCTGCCCTCCTCTATTAGCAAAGCCCTTTTGTGCTTTCAAATGGGAGTTTTGCTTGAGTGCAGAGAAGGCTCTTAGCACACAACAGTACAGCTGTTGGTACAAACTCCTTCTTGAGTGATTAGAAATGTGAGGGTTTAGTTTTGGGTTTTATTGTTTTGGTTTTGGTTTTTAAGTTACTCAGTTCAGAAGAGTCAATTCAACACCCGGAAGTGCCCAGTTAGTCTGGAAAACCTGAGATATAAACAATGCAATGCTGAATGGAAGAAGAGATTTCATATTCTAATCTATCTAATAGCAAAGCAGGCTTTTTTTTTTTTCCGTCTATCTCCTCCAAACATTTTACATTTTTCTTCTAGGAAGTATTTTTCACCATGAAAGGGTAGATTGCGTGATATCTTAATTTAAAAATAGATATTCTAATAGCAATAAGCCACAGCAGGGTGTGCATTACTACACTTATTGGCAAGCCTTTTGAGTGATTGAAGGCTCTAGGTCTTCAGCCTGCTTCTTTGCAGGGTACCCAGGACATGCACCAGTAGCCTACTAACATACATCTTCGTGTGGCTTATTACTACTACATATTAATCAACATTGCAGTCTGATGTTGGTTACTAGTCATTCCCCTACAGCTAGAGAGTACTGAAAAACTAACAAAGATTTTATTTGCAATTAAAAGATCACAGTGTCTTTAGGGTCTTGGGAGAACTACAATTTTCAGTCTAAATAGGCAATACTTTCGAAGTTCCAACCAGCACTTAATTTTCCTAACACAGGCAATTTCAGATACAATGCTGTGATTCTGTACTACAAACTGATCATAAACATAAAACTGAGGGAAGTCGATCCTACAGCGCATCTAAAAAAAGGACAATAAAGGAAAAAAAAAAATCTATAAATTATTCTTATCACAAAAAAGACGTTGAGATTTGAGTGCCTCAAGAGCTCTGGATGGACTCTACTTTCTCAATTTGCAAAGCAGAGTAATCCTTACAAAAAAGGTGGCTGAAATTAAGAGGGCATACTTCTTACTCTGTATAAATGCATTCATCAATATGTGCAAATGCCCATGAACAATGCGTTTTGCCTGAGTCTTCTTCATATTTTTGAAAACATTCTATGTTATTGCTTGTAATGGATTGGTGCTTTACCTCACACATGGAGGCACAATATGCAACACTAATTGTATTCATGACAGGAAACATTTTCTCTGGCTGATGGACTGAAAACAAGAAGCCCGACTTACATGATTACTCTGTTAAAAAATAATTTGATGTTTAGCTCATTATGGAGCATATGTAAGAGCTGTAGTGCATCCGTTGTGATACTTCAGGGATCCTATAGAATCCTGCATGATTTGTTTATGATGTGGTGATGATTGACTGTCAGTTACTAATAAATGGTAAATAAAAAAGTAACCTGTGATATTAAAGTACTACATTAGCTACATTGTGATTAAATTACAGTAACACCACCAGCTATAAACCTTTATAGAATCTCCTCAGCCATGCAGTAATTCTCCTAACTATACTATTATGTAGAGCACAAATATTTCTTTGTAAGTCCAAAGCAATACATCAGGGAAGCATTTACTGCTAAAGCTAGATTGAGAGTAAATGCATCTTGGGTTGCTATGAATAAAGCTCTAGCTTCTCATTACTTTATGACAAGACACAGAAATTCACTTTACTTTTCATTTAAGCTTTTCTGCTCCAGTTTATAGATGTATGCCTTCACGCTTTTATTCCCTTCTCGCTTCAGCCGTACGTAATAAATGATTATAAATTTTCACATTTGACCACCTCTCTGCTAGTCTCATGCTTAATGCACAAAGTTAGGAAGCTGCAGGTAAAAATTTCACAAACACTTTTATTTATGATGTTGTCCTTGGTAACGGAAATTTCAATGTACTGAAATGAAAAGTATGATTAAAGGGATACGACGTCCTGACAAGGATAGTAGAGGGCAGCCTTCTATTTCCCACTGAAAATATATAATACTTTTTTGACATCAATTTCATAGAGAATAGACATGGGCTAGTCATGAAAAAAAAGACACAAACACGCTTCTAACTTCAGTGTTGTTCTGTTGTCTTAAATAAAACTATTCCAAAAGCATTTTGTCCGAGTTACAGAGCTTTCAATTTAGAGTCAAGCACACAGCTAATTCTGTGTAAACAAAATACTGTGCAGCAAAAAAAAAAAAAAAAGTCTTAGTGATAATTTTCTGCAAAATTTAAAACATAAAACACACCTGTCTTCCTATTAAGAGAGAGATTCTTTACTCATTTCCTCTTGTCACTTTCCCTATCATTTTACCACTACAACAGGATTTATTGCTTGGAGTGTTTGTCTGAGTTTTGATTCTAAATTCATTTTAGCTAACTCCTATTTTCCTATACAGCCAAAAAATTGTGACGTGTTTGAAACATTTTAGAAATAATACCCTAATAATGACTGGTTTATTTTTAATTAAACCCGTTTTGTCTTCTCTTTAAAGAAAAAAAAAACAACCAAAAAACCCACAGAAGTTTAAAAATTCTATGTAACATTAAGACTTGATCCTATTCACAGGCAAATGGGAGAACTGAAATCACATTAGGGTTATGTTAGTAAAATTTATGGTTTTGAATAACATGAAAAATAGATTTTAGAAAAATCTAAAATCTCAAAAGTGAATTCCATCTTCTTAAGTAACTTTTAAAATAAATCACTTCATTTTAGTATCTCACTCTTAGAAGTGACAAATGCGGGTGATATTACAAATTAAAATAACTTTGTAACTTTAATAAAAAAAATTAAAATCACCGAACACCTGCTAGAGTTTACCAGCCAGACAAATATTCTATTGAGTTTCCAATAGCACAGATACAAATATAACGCATTCCTTTGAAATTTCAGATTTATGGAAATAAGAATTGAACTTCCACATTTCAGAGAATTAAATTAAATTATTTTAAAATCTATTTTAAAAGAACTCAAGAAAATAAAGCTTCTATATTTAGGCTTTTTTAGGAAAAGCAAATCAATCCATTTAGAGGAAGGAGAGAGTTCAGGAGCTCTGTACATGAAACAATGAACTTTTCACCCCTAAATGACTGTTTCAAACCCTGCTTGGATTGGTACAGACTAAAACTAGCTTTTATGCATTAGATGGACAACAATATATACAAAGCTCTAGTTTATATCTACTATTTGGTGCATCAAATTTCATAGTGAACATTTTCTGTAATTAGCATTAACTGTCACAATTAGCAGAGAAATAATAATGACCAAACTATATTTCTATTTCTGTCAATTTCATAGATAAGTACCTTGACAGGGAAACTCTAGCACATTACACCTTGTCTTTAACACTACTAACGATTTAAAGAAAAAAAGCTGGAATATCATATTGATATTAGAAAGTTACGCTTATTAATCTCTTGAGGCATTGTTTCCCAGACAAAGGATTTATTATTTGCTTTTTTTCAAACGGATAAAAAATTTTTCTGTTGCAGATATCTAGTCATTATGTTATTAAGCAAAAAACTTCATGGATGTTCACTCAGAACCTTTTTCAGTCTGTACTTGCAACAGCATCATACCTTTCTCACGAACAGAAGCCGCAAATATTTTGTGACAGATTCCATTTGTTGGCTAGTTATCACAGAACTCTGAAAAATACATTATGCCTTATGTCAGTTATTAAAAAAAAACACCACAAATTACAATGAAAACAAAATTACTGGCAATTATCATTTGAATGTCTATCTTAATCCATTTCAGGTTTACCGTTACTCTGAGGTTTTACACCTTGATTTTTTTCTCTCCTACCTTACCACACAATTACAAGCTACTGCGGTCATTTAAATTATTCCTTTATAGTCATTGCCATTATAATACCAGCAATCTACATTGCTGAGCATTCTGCAGAGTGTCCTTACTGAAGCACACTGTATTCTAAACACATTTTAATATTTGTAGTTTGAAACTTTACAAAAAAACCCAAAACCTTAGAGTAGACATGTGGGATCAATTATGGGAAATAAAGCGTACAGGTTAGAAGTACCACAGCAGAGCTCACACTTTCTTTTTAACTTGCTAATGTCTCTGACCCCTCTGTACAAAAGCACTTTAATCAACATTTATATATTACTCTTTTTTTTAGGCTTACCATTTAACAGGCTGTAAAAAATGTTTAGCAATCAATTATACACATCAAGTTGATACGCTGCAGGAATGAGGGTCATTTAAGCTTACAGCTACATCTGAAAGAGTTTGGGAAAACCACATGGGGAGCAAACTAGCTTTCCCCTTTAAAGCTTGCAAGCAAAAGGACAGCTTAATTAAATCCAATAGAAAGTGTCTCCTCAACCTTTCTGAAGCTCATTGTGAAAGCACCAACAACTGTTCTTTTGAGGCTCAAGAGCATTTGCTTTATGTCTTCAAGCTTGGTCTGTGCATACATACAGTGCCAATAAGAAATGTCACAATCAAGTGATCATATTAGATAAATTTGATTCTGATCATATGGCCTAATCCAGCACTGGAACAATAACCTAAATCTGGACCTGGCTACTGATGTCTGGTATGAGATATGGGTCAGCGAACATAAGTGCTCTATTTGTAATCATAAAAAGAGAGATAATGCATAGGATGCTAAACTATTGCTTTGCCTCCCCTTCATCTTATGTGGAAATTGATGGTTCATATTCTACAGAAGGAAAGGGAGAGGATGTAGCTGATTAGGAATCAGGGGTTTGCTATGACTATGGATCTTTTAGAGAGATTTCTTTCCCCTTATTTTCAGGAGAATGTGGGTAATAAGGGTAGGTTCCCCACTGTTCACCTAAGGTACTGCTTTTAGGGGAGGGAGGTCTGCTTCATTACTTGATTAATCAAAACCACCACCCAACTCATTCTAAGTTCTTAGGCAGCCCAGCATGGTTTCTCAGACAGCTCCACCTACTCTTCTTAGGGTTCATACACAGGCCAACTTTTTAGCTTTTGGAGAATCTCCAGGATGTCGTGTTCCTAGCAGAGACTCTTTGCTAGCTGCCTGCTAAGCTAATAGGTAAAAATGTAGCTTTGTAGCTGTCTCTGACAGGGAACAGGAAGTTTTTACAAGTGTTTACATATTTTGCTAATATTAATCCTGTAGCATCTAACTAGGCCAACCACGTTCTCCATTCAGGATCTTCTCAGTAACTCATTGTGCCTAGATTAAAAAAAAAAAAAAACAAACCTAACACCGAACACACAAAGCCATTTCACTGACATCCTTATTTTCAGATGAGTGCTTACTCATAGGACAAGTCAATGGTTAAGTGGGCAATGTAATTTAGGGGTTTGACTTCTTTCTTCTTTACTGTATTCTTCAAAAATTGGATAACAAGAATTCTTCCAGAGCTGTAGATAAAGTGAGGTGTGTAGTGCATGTACAGGATACAATACATACTTTAAGGTCATCCCTCATATTCACAGTGCCTCAGCACAAGTGTTAACAAATGTCCAAACACCTCAGATTCTGCCTAACAGACGTTTCAGGGTTGAAAAGATCCAGGGAAATCTAGACAGCTCTGTCCAAAAAAATCTTTCGCTAAGTAAGGAAATTCTGTAGTTGTACTAGTTGAACACTGAAAGTTTTTTTTCTTTGGAATAAAGACCGCAAGAATATTGTTTCTTGCTATGTTTTTTCGGTGGTTCTTAACCTGAATTGGGCAATTGTCTGAATTATTACACAATCATTGATCTGACTTCAACCTGAAGTTACAGAGGTTTTATAAGACTGCAATAAAGCTTTCTTTGCATTAACCAGCCAAGCACATAAACATTTTAATGAACTGTTTTTACATGGTTCGTTGAGTAGCTCCCAGTCTCCTATAATACAAATCACTTCTCCGTCACACTCAGCCCTCTCATACAGGCCTTTCTCTCAGTGTACAAAATGCAAATTGAATAGCAGTTCTATGGAAATTCAGCAAATATTAACATTCTAGTGAGCTTCCAAGATACCTTCCAATAGTAAAAATGTTTAAGCCATCGTGTCACATAAAGAAAATCTCCAGTAATCACAAGTAATGAAATAGAACACGTAGAAAAGCTAGTGCCACTTATCACCCAGCAAACTGTTAGGGACCACTATAAAATGAGCCTCTCAGAGCTACCGCATTGCGCCGCAAACATTTCAGACAATGAACTACAGTGTTGCCATGGAGTACTGGGGGAGCTAAATTGTCATTAATCATATAGAACAGACCATCTCCCAAACAGGTATTTATTTTATATTGACCTAAAGGTTGAAATATATTATTGAAATCAACATCACTGTAGACCAAATCTCTTCGGAATAATTAAATTACGTTAATGACAAGTGTTTTGGTGTATTCTAGCCAACCTTTAAAAAGCAACATGAAAAGCATAAAATATTTATTGTTGTGTTTTCAAGTAGACTTTATGACACATTATTTATTTGAGATTAAAGATTAGTTCTAACACATGATTTAATAATGAATGCAAATTATAAATGAATATTTAACAAACCATATCACGTTTTATGTCTTAACATATCCTTAGCCATTACTGTGACTGAATGAGAAATGGTTCTGTGATGTATTGTCCTGCTGCCTAGGGCCCTGGTGTTTTCACCTTGATACGGCCTTTAAAATAAATTAATTTGTTAACATTTAAGAACGCTGTGTAAGCGTTGACATAAACCATTTATAAGTCTATTTATGATTGAATGTGCCATGCACTATTCAGATAATATGTATTTTTAAAAAATTATTTAGCTAATTGTTCCATGAAAAGAAGATTTGGAAATGTTTATTTCCAAATTTAGTTTAGGATTAAGTGGTACTAACGGTACCATAAAGATGTTATATAGTGTTAATATAACCCGAGTATTAAAAACATAATGAATTTGCTATTTATGAACCATTAAGTTTTACCTCGACCCTAGAATAAACTTCCTATCATTACAGACCTATTAATAACTTCTGGTTTTCCTTCTCTTTATCTTTATTCACTTCTTTGCTTTCCTCTACATGATCACAGAGCTGTATTTTTTATATTTGTAGGATGAATTAAATACGTTTTAAAAAGCAATATTTTCTTTTATTCTGGGCAATATTTTTTAGCATTTTGTTTGCTTAAGTGACAATACAGACCACTGCCACAGAAACAAAAGAGAATATTTTCATTTGCTTTGCATTATTAGGTCTTTTAAATGCTATATCTATCCCTATTAAATGTATTTTGATGTTGCAGATAAAAAAAGTAAAGAAATACAGGCTTCTCAGCTGTGTTTTGGGCTTTTTTGGGTTTGGTTTTATTTTGTGGTTTTTTTTTTTTCCTTTTTAAGTAGCTTAACTCAGACTTTCTATTAAGAGAAGACACTACCTGCAACTTAAACCAAAGTACAGCCATGTGGGAGTTTCACTAAATTCTCCAGCAAGTTTTAGTGAGTGCAATAATAAATCTCATGTCTGCCAATGCTCAGCTGAGCTGACCACGTAGATCACTGCCCTAATTTAATCAGCTAGGAATCAGACTTACAGCAAATTATAACAAGAACTTGGCTATTAACATTTTATATGTACATAAGATTCTAAATATTTAAAGATTAATAAAAAAAGAGAAGAAAATTCTGACAAGAATTTTCCTCTATCAGCCTTTTAAGTTCAATGTTTCCACACCACTTAAAAACCAAAGAAGAGAGCATCCAATATTTAAGAAAAAATAGAAAAATTAAGAATAGAAAGAGGAGGAGGGGCCAGGAAGGATGAGATTCAGAAGGACACTATGAATAAGGGACAGTCAGAAACAATTAAATTATTACCCTGAGGAAGAAATTTAAAACATAAGAATGAATTTGTTAACTGGGAAGAAAATTCTTACAATAGCAATTCTTACTCTTCTTCTCCTACCATCTGCCTTGTTTGTCTGGAGTGCACTATCACACTTTTGTTTTGGGAATTAATTTAGTTTGAGATTTTTTTAAATATATTTTCTCATATTTCCCAGGCATATCCACCTTTTCCTGTCATGTTCTTGCAGTCATCTCTTCCTATTCATTTTTGCATTATTTTCTTCACATCTCAATCTCCAGTGCTGTCTTTCTGTTCACTGTTCTCTTGTGTTCAAACTATTTCTTGCAAGGTATCTACTTGCTAGTATGCTACTTGTAAGACTTACCTCTTAGTCAACTTGGGGATCAGTCCTATTTAGGGTCCATCTCAATTCAGAATATTTTTTTCATCTGCTTTGAGGAATATTTCTTCATCATATGTTGAGCAAAGTGCTGCCATCACCAAACCTCTTCACACCTATTGAAAGATACCTAAGAGAATCCACAACTACATCATGGACTGAAAATACAATTGCTGCTTCATAGATTTGGAGAGATTTTATTTTAAATCATTAAAGTCTTTAAAGATTGCCTAATAACTCAGTTCAGAACTTCACAATTACTGTCACGAGAAAGCAAAAGCAGGCAGATCCTGGTAGGATCAAGCATTAGCTGCCTCCTGACTTGCTATATTTCCATGTTATTTCTTACACCAGGTTTTGTGATTATGCACTGACTGATCCCAATCTAGCCATAGTTCAATAAGGATAAAAGAAAAGGTGAGAAAGAAAACAGTGTGAGGGTTATTCTGTGTTTACTCTTGTTTTCAATTTGAAAAGCTACCGTTCTTATGACAGCTGTAGTTCTGTACTGATCTCTTCACATGCATACAAAAGCCAAAGCTGAGCACTGAATCACAGACAAGTTTTACTCAATAAAACATTTCAATTCATTCAAAAATGAACAACATCACCCAGGATGATTTTGTTCCAGACCTAAATCCAGAAGATAACAACTTTGTTTTTCCCACATTTTTTCCCTCCCATACTGAAACTCAAACTCCCTTCAAACAATTTACACCACTGTCTTTTATATTTAATGACTGAATGGTTAATACAGGGGACGTAAAGCATCATGCTTAAGAAAAGAATTGAAAAAGCAGCACACCAGACTACAATGTAGGAACAGAACTTGAGGTTAACTGTCCACGTTCTCCAAGTGTTAGAATCATATCAAGCCTGATGCACTTTTCAAATATGACTAAAATATTTTTTTTTTTTCAGTCATCTTAGCTTTACTCTAAGGACAATGATCTCCTTAATTGCACAGAACTATTTCTATGGGAGACACGTGGATTTACCTGCACAGCTACCTTGCTACCACCTTTTCCTCAAAATTCTCAACAAGCCTCCATCAAATTCCCTAGTATTCATTCTGGGCCTTATTCAATGCCTAATAAAGCCAACCAAAATAATTTCATAGACTTTAATAATGTTTTACATGAGACTTAGCCAATGACTATAAATCGGTTAAGCAGTTTTGTCAATTCTTCTCTCTCCCTTAACTCTCTTGAGCCCTCTTAAAAAGTGCATGGTATGTACAGCCTATGTGCTAGATAAGAAGCGTTAAAATATTATGCATCTTTGTACACTAAAGCCAAGATCATGAAAATCACTTCACTTGTGACAACATTAAATTTTAATCAAGGTTCACACAAAGTAGTATTACAATATTATGTTTGTATTCATGTTACGTCCATTCTACCACACACACCTAGTTATAAACTCTGCTTGAAAAATCAGCAATGACATTTATGGACAAAGAAAAGGAAAGAAGAAAAATTTAGATATGGGAAAAAGCATTACTTAAACTTTTAAGGGAGAAATAATGGACAGTAATCAAATAGCTACTTCAGAAAGCAACAATGCTTTCAGCATTACCACTTGAAAACTTAAGAGTGAAGAAAACAAAACCAATTCCCAGGTGAAGTATAGACAAAGAAGATAACCCTCCCATAGGAGCACAGCATGATAAGTAGCCACAAGGAGAATCACTGTGATCAGTCAGAAAGGCAGGAGAGTTATTAGCTTAGCCCTGAACCTCCTACTTAATGTGGGGCCAGTGGTGATAGTTAACAGACCCTGGCTAAGGTGACAAGCTTTGGACCTGCTTGAGGAAATCCAATTGAGAAGCAGTCATGAGGAACAACAAGCTGGAAACAGATGTTCCAGCTACAAAGATGTGCACACATTTAACCTGAATATGTAGAAAAAATATTATTTTCTATAGATAGTGATTTCATCTCCTTCTGCAGCTCAGCTACTGTCAGATCTCATTATCCACAGATAAAATGTGTTTTGGAACAGATCTTAAATCCAAGCAGAACTGTTTGAGTGATAGCTACTGAATGAAGAATTCAAGGCACTGGACTGATATTCTGAAGATAATTTTAGTATTCGAGCAAAACAGGGCTAAATTCATGGGAATACAAAAAGTTAAATTTCAACACAGTTAAAATAATTACTAATACCCATGTAACCCAGCATAAATCATCAAGAAAACTAGCTTTCTTTCAGCTGTCAATTCATACTTAGCAACTAGTGTCGATTAGATGTACTTCTATCAATAAATATCTAGACCACTGCCAAGATGGGACAGGAACAGGTTTGTCAAAAGGAGCTAATTACATTCAAAAGCAATTGTGCCAAATACAACAAACAAAGTGTCAATAACTTAAGCTAGTCTTTTGTGTGCCTCTGGGCTCCACAGCATATAAAGGAGAGTACAAAAGTCCTATGGGATGTTAATATCATATATAAAATATATACTCTGGTGTACATATTCCTTTGCAGTTCTATAAATCTCATTAGCATTCATGAAAACTACATATGTACCTCAAGAGAAGAAAATGCCCTGCTATGTTGATTTTTACAAGAAATGTACTACTCTCAACACAACATATGCCTGTTCAGATTTCAAACATATCCCATTTTAGGGACATACAACATCCCTAAATAGTTACTGCTAAATTTGTTTATAGTTCTACATTAAAAAGTAAAATAAATGAAATATGTATAAGAGAAACTAATACCACTGACTCCAATTGCAAAAGCCTATCTCTGAACATGAGGGACAGTGAAATATCTTTACAACCAACATTTTCTTCTATGCCTTTCTTAACTTGTAAGCCTGTATTGCTTCAGGGGACAGGAGTAAATTAAACTACTCCTTCAACCTCTTAATTTTACATATTGAAAAGAAGCTAAAGTTATGAGACTTAATGTTCTCTTTTGCTGCCATTTCCAAAGCAAATCATCTCAGTAATTTTCAAGATAATAATAACATAGAGGTTCCTGGCTAAAGAACTTTTTTTCATCACTTTGAATTACGGTAGAGTATGATAAATTGATGTGATACTTTACTTAAAACAAAACCAAAGAAGTTTTCAGTGATCTTTCTCAATTTAAGTCATATTATAGCAGGGGAAAAAAAGGCGATTAGTACAAAAAATTAAAAACTTCACTATCTAACCCAAAAGTTATCAATTTAGAATAATATATAAGCTCCATGGAGAGGTATGAAACTTTCTTCATTCTTAATTCTTCCAAGTACTAAATTCTCAAAAATCAGGTGATAATTATAGGCATTTTTACAAGTTATAAGTACTTAGAGTTGACATAAAGAATAGAAATTTTTGTTAAGTATAGTTTTGTAGTGCAGTGTTTCTTACGAATCCAAAGCAATATTTAAAAAAAAAAAAACGCCTTCAACTTATTTTAGGAAACAATAACTTAGGGAATATATGAAGGAAAAGTTTCTTCATAATGTACCTTCTGCTTTAGAGAAATTCAGTGGCCAATGGACAGAAATCTACCTTACCTTTAATATATACTTAAATATTCTGTTTCAGCCACTTCAAGAAGCTACAATTTCTCCCAGCTGAACAATAGTACTAATTCCCTAAAATAAAAAAGATTTTTAAAAAATTATATGTTAAAGCCTGTACTGAATAAGATGTTTTCTCCGATTGCCTGTAGTACACAATTCAATTATCTTCTCTCATTTTTGCCATCATTCCTTTGAAAACATTATGAGCAAAGGTTTTGTTCAAACAATTGTCTATTGTATACAGGCAAACAACTATAAGGTCCTAAACAAAACATCATGTTCTACGGGAGAATGTTAAAAAATTGATATGGTATTTGAAATCTAAGTAAACTAACAAAACAAAATCAAATCTGCAAAAATACTTGTGCCACTATTTAAGCATCATTACCTCTATGTAATATTTCCTTACACTTCAAGTAAAGGGAAGTATTGCATGCTAGAATTACTAAAATAAAGCTGATATCTGACAGAAAAGATCCCAAATACTGAGTTTTTGTGAAAGTCCAACAGTTAAAATAACAACATGGTAAAGAATAGATGTGCCTGCAGGAAATCTAGATAAATGTTGGGGGTTCACCACAGAAGCAGACTATGTCTGTTTTATACTATGAATTTTAGGGTTCAATCCTACATTTCATTACTGAATGCTAAGCAGGTGTTCTAAAACATTTAAAATATTCAACAAAAATCAAAGTGTATCTATCACAATCTTCAACAAAAATGTGCTATGAGGACCTCTAAAAGCATGAAAATGACTGATTAGGAAAAGCACCAGAAATTAAAATTTTCCAACTGAAATCAAGTTTTCTTTTAGTAGCATGTATGCAAAAATTTAATAATAGATAATTGCCATTCATGTAGTACTTAATGTAAAATTCTTTACACTGATGAAAATGGGAAGCTGTCATTATATCTTGTACACGAAGAAGCTGAAAGACAATGCATTCAGGCAAGAAATGTCAAAGTGTCTACCTTGAATTTTGCTATACCAGAGGATCAGGGCCACAGATAAATAAAATCAAGACACACTACAATCATAATCATAGAAGGGGGATGATATGGTTAACACACCATTTTAGGCTGCTTTTTAACTTCAAATAACTATTTATAGTTGGGTGTAATAGATGCATTTTTTGGCACCCTACAGGCAAGTCTTAAAATTCATACATCTGGATCACACCAAGGCGCTTAATTGTTCTGCAGCCGTGAACTGCAATGATGTATTTTACATCATTTATCAACATTTGTATTACCAGCTTTAGTAACACAATCAGCTCTTCTAATGATGAAAAGACTCTCAACTCCAACCCATAAAACAGTTCAATTCCTTATTTTGAACAAAGATCCAATGGAAACCCTTCCCATCAGCACAGACACCACAGCAGTTCCTTATTTCAAAACTGGATTAAAAAAAAAATTAAAAGTCTGATGCTGCCTCTATAGATCCCTTCAAAGGTTAGATAAGGAGGAAAGTTAATGGCACATAATATACAAAATGCAGCATGGTCTGAATATCCAGGGACTCTTCGGAGCAAGGATCAACTTTCTGGTTTTGTGGGTAATGAGTCATAACTGGATGTCTTAATTACTGCTTCAATAGCAATCAAAACTAGCGACTCCATTATCTTATCACACCATACCTCTAAGGGCCTTTTTGCCTATGAAAGTATTCTTATTTCATGGTTTATTTTTTTGCAGGCCTTGCACTCTAGAGAGAAGGGACAAAGTTCTACAGGTAACTCAAATGTTC
>BJBW01000099.1:125002-140550 GCA_004320125.1 Scolopax mira | reverse complement strand
ATATTTAAGTGTGTGTTTGTGTATGTGCATATGACAACACAATCAACTTAATACATTAAGGAAATGAGTTAAATATTTTTGGGCCTGTCCTCTGGCCGAATGCAAGTGCAAGTATCAACAGTTTGAAGAATCCTGAAAGCATTCCTTTCAGCAAAAGTGGGTTCTATTTAAAATTCGACTGTGCATCACTCCCTTTGAATTTGCTAGTCACAAGGAGCATATAATATTGTGACACTGAAATTCTTCAACCACAAATAGGTTTGGTAAAATCTGTATATGGTGGAAATTGCTATAAATATGGATGATACTTTTCCAGGTTTACTCCACTGAACAATGGGCAGGTTTGAGGATGATGAAGATGGTGTCATGAACAGTAGTTTGTGCAGCAGAATTTAAAATAATTATGGTTATGTTAAATTAAAAACATTTGAGGGAATCTTCACAGCACTTTACTCCAATGAAAGCCTAGCTACTGCCATAGTGCAGGTGGAAGTCTGCAAGTATGATGGACAATTATCCAAAGAAGTCACTAAAGCTGTGAACGTTTTGTCTGCCCCCAGATTAAGATACACATTTCTGTGAATTCTAGTACTTCTAAACTGCTTTATAATCGTAAGCACGATTATAAACTCAAAGTGGCCACATATTATCCCCATCGACAAGTGGAGAAAATAAAGGCAGATATCATACCTACCCAAAAGGACCTCAAAATCCCTTGGGATCACTTAAGTACTAATCAGCACGTAGACCTTGTTTTCATTTGTGCCAGTGACTGGTTTTCCACAGCTATTCAATAACTTGCAAGTTGCTTTCATAAAGTTTCTCTGTAACTGAAAGTGCTGAGATTATAACAGACATTTCAGTATCTGTCAGGCTGTACTGCTGAGCTCCCCATGTCATTTCTGGTTCTGTCTATGGCACTAGACTTGGACTGCAAATACAATTTTTTCTTCACAATTCCTTGAAAAGTTTCTTACTAGTTCTCTATCATTTATTCTTTGGATGTAGCTTATCTGGCTTCCTAATTTCAGACAGACTTCCTATTTCAGTGCTTCTAGCAGAAGACTCACTAAGAATCAACATCCTGAATGCCTCTGGCAGGATCTAAACAATATACTTTCATGGAAGATGAGGCAAATACAAGTCACACAGCACATACAAGATACCAGAATCATCTTTAATGCAGCAGGCAAAGTTCTAGAAAGAATCAGTGTTGGGGAAATGGAAGTGTAAAAACTTTTTTCCCCCTCAGCTGGGGAGAGAGGAGAGAATATTATAAATAAATAAATAAATAAATCAATCACAGAACAACCACTTTCATTGTAAATGTAAAATACCCTCAAAGACTGAGGGCCATTCCATTTCACCATGATGAACTACACTTAGTGGCTTATATACAAGTTAATCTTATTTGTCACTGAGAAATGTTGCAGCACAGGGTGAAAACAACCCACAAAAACCTCAATACACAGATGCCATCATCTCTACTGCCTACAACATAAATAACTGAAGCCAATTTACAAGGAAACAAGGCAAAAACAAATATCAGCTCCAAATGTCCTTGCTTTTGTGTGCTTTGGTCAGACTTCTACTGTCATTTGTTATGCATTCAGACTAAGATGCCTTTGTTTTCAACTCCACTTAGAATATAATTTCCTGATCTAATTCTGTTTATTAAACAGTGTGAATATTTTTGACCCTAAAAGGTATCCTAGCAACATTAATGACCCAAACATTAATTCTTTAAAAGGCACTATGTCAGTTTACTGATGCAGGTTCCTTTTTACCACCAAGTAGCCACACTAAAAATTCTCCTGTAAGTGGGTGCATCACCCACAGAAGCTTCTTCCCTCGAATAAGAAAGGCATAGTCCAAGATCAAGACAGCATAGTAACTTTGGAAATCTATAAAATTAAACCTTTATGCTTTCCTTTTACATAAGAAAAGAAGGATGAGTCTATTTAAAAAAACAAAAGTATCTAGATGATCCCCCAGTAAAAGTTTGTTGTTTTTTTTTTTTAACTTGATGTCCTGTTGCTTTGACATCTTTGGTCTTGCGTTTCATGGAGAATTGTATTAAATCGAACCAACAGAAATAAATTTTGAAACAAAATATTTTATATCTATATTTGAAATGCAGATGCATGTCTCTTGCAAATGACTGGTGTGTTTAAAGTACAAAGTTGATTGACACATGCTTTCACTTAATGATGGTAATTACAAAGAATAACAACTCCAAACCACATCTGTTCAATGTAACAATCTTGTTGTGCTATGCAGATTACATTGAGAGCTGTCAGAAATGCCAATTTTGCTGCAAATCACGCTTAAGCACATTTGTAAGACAAGAAACAGATTAATAAGCATCAACACTTTTCTGTAAACACTTGTTGAAGAGAATAAAAGCTGTTAGCACTGAAGGAAATGATACAACAGTGGATGCTTTCTCTATCAAGCTTGAAATAAGAAATCACAGGAAGGACAAAAGTGCACGCTGCATCCCCAAAGAGCAAATTCCCCTGTAGCAGATGAAGATGTGGAAAACTGAACCACCACACTTCATGTGAACAATATTGAATCACACTTACTCTTTCCTTTTGATCAGTTCTGACCTGAAATCTTCATTTTACACAACATTAGAAAATATACAATCAGGACATTTTTTAATTGTACTTGAATTGTAACTGTAATTGAATTAAAATATCTAAAATACTGTACAAAAAAAGAAAGCTTAATTCTGAGTAGACAAAGCTACAAGTTGAAACATGTTATTTGTCAACTATTTTAATTTTTTTTAATATTCTGAAAAAAAGTAGTCCATTCAGAATGGCTTTTTTTTAATTACATAACATTCAAATGAAAATTGAACCTAAAACCACTAAATGAAGAAAAATGAAATAACTAGGTAATAAATGCTATGAACTTTTTACCATATAACAATTGTAGGTGTCGTGATTCAAAGCTGTTTAAGATTCAGGGTCATGTTTTTTCTATAGCAAAGGAGCATGGAATTATAAGCAGGCAGTCACATGATCTCAGACGAGTCATTAATGTAGCATTACTTTGTTTGCTTTTGTATGACAAGACATTACAAGTTATAGCTGACATGCAATATAATTGTAGAGTAAATAAATAGCATGATTTGAAAACAAAAAAGGTTCTTGGATATGCTCCTCACAGTAACATATATTTTTTAATGGAAAGAATTTTCTTAAAAAAATGTTTGAGAAGTAATTTTCCACTAATGTGAGTTAGTTGACGCTAAATAATCAACACAGGAACTGTAAGTGCACACATAATAAAAACTTAGCAAATCTTCTTTTTGGTTGTAAGTATTTATTTTCCCAAATTGTCTAAAATTATTCTTGTTCACAGACTGCCACAGTACATAAACTATATACTCTAAGTGAGTCAGTTAGACGTCCTGCAGATTTAGCCAGAGATGACTTTAGATCCAGCCCTTGTTTTGTGTAAAATTCACATACCTCTACTTTTCTGTTAAAGCTGCATAATTGCTATGCAGCTAGGTAGCTCACTATGTGATTATGCATGGGATCACTGGTTCCCAATAAGGAAACCAGTGAAGTATTTTCAAAACATACTCAGAACTTCTAAAACTTGCATTTATGAATGTCTATAAAATCTAGTGAATGTTACATCAAAACCAGTAGCTACCAGGTTTTTAAACACACAGTACCATTACTTCTATCAAGCCATTAGCAATAAAATTAACAATCAGTGGTTATTTATTGCATATGTCGAGCAGAACCGTTGATACCACTTAGCCAGGAGGTTTGCAAACGGTGTCACTGTGTGGGCCAGGGTTGAAAGTTCTTGACTAAGGAGCACACCTGCCCATCAGAACCATTGTTTAACCCTCTCTTCAGGGTATAGCACAGCGTGCTTCCTACTGCAGTGGGAGAGGATTCTCCAACCTACTGTTCTTCATCACAACAAATATGTAAACTGAACACATTTTCTCAGAAACAGCTGCTTCTATAGTATCTTGGCATTTGAGTAAATTCCACAAGGAAGGAGGTACTTTAAAGGCTGCCAGGGAGTGTGATAGGGCTAGAAGAAGAGTGAAGAGGCACAGCTGTGACAGCTGAAAGCAGGATAAGCTGCCACTGATCTGTTTCTATGCTTATCACAACATCCATTAATCAATTCCAATCACAGCAGGCCCACCAACTAAACTATACTCCACCTCTCAAAAACTGACTACTCAGCCTTGTAATCCTCCTGAAAAATTGTTCATCTGAAAAAAATGTCAGAGGAACACTCTGTTAGTTATTTTTAAAATCTCTATTATATTTGCATTAAAAAAAAAAAGCATGCAATGGTTAAAATATCCACAGGTCTTTCTTCCTGGAAATGTTCAAGATTTTGCTTATTTGATTTTTTTTATCTGTAATTTAAAATGAAAAGAAAGCATTTCCCTTCTGCTTTCTTTAAGTTGTGCCATAGATGCTAATTTTAGTGAACTTAAGGTCAACAGTAGACCAATGGGTCTGTATCTTCAAGACAACCTCAAATAGTTTTTACCCTCTCATTTGAAGGGAGTCCCTTTAAATATAGTTCTCATAATGTGAAATAAGTAAAACTAGAATTACATTAAAAATGACAGAATACACAAATACACAGAACGCACCAAGTTGCACTAATTGAACCATAATTTGATATGTTCTAGTTGATGATAGATTTCCTATTATTTTTAAAGTTTGCTTTAGTAAGGGAATTTCCCATTGTCATTAAAACTACCGTGAATTTGAGTTTTATTCTGAGCAAAAGGCTGAAGACCACTGACTACTATTTATATACATCACCAGCTCATCTGGATGTGCAAATTCTGTAGGTTTTGAAGGTGTAATTTGTTCAGTACATAAGCTGCAGTAATATTTATTCACTTGAACAAGTCAGTAGGCAGTTCTATAATTTGTTTGCTTGTTTTTCTAGTCATTATTGCTGTTTACAGTTACTGCTTTTGTTGACACCATGTCTGTCCATACAAAACAAAGTTGCAGTTTCAGAGAATATAACATCAATGAATTAAAAGCAGAGCAAAGAAAAATATTTCTACCCATTGCAAATTTCACAAGATGTTGAAAGATAATGTAAGAACACTTTACCAAAGAATTTTAGAAGGTGAACATGACTGAGATCTTTCTGAACGAGGAGTGGAGATATCTGAATTTCTGGCCCTCAGTGCTCTCTGTTACACAGAATTCAGTCTGGTGTTGACAGACCAGAAGCTTTAAGCTTGACTAGGCATCAAAGAAAACACTTAATCAGAAGCCTGGCTACTTAAAGCTACCACTTGGAAGGATTAAGTGTACTTTGTCTATCTCTGCAGTGTCATTTTAAAGCTTGGAAGAAGGTTTTTGGAATAACTAAATAGATTTAAAAGCCAGAGTCTCTTTACTATCTAGTGGTATCCGTGCACCCAAAAAACATGGAAGTTTTTGGAAAAAATCTCCCAGTATAATGCACCACTCAAACAGCTTCCTTATTTATGCAGCTGTCATGTCATTGAAGAGTTGTATTCAATCTTTTTATAGAAAGATGTGTACTTTAATAGCAGTATGGGTTTACAAGAGCTAGATGCCTGTTGTGACATTTGTGAAATTTTACTAATTACCAGAGAATGGCACAGGTATTTTCCAAAGATAACATTACAAATGCATGCAATTTATAGGACTCCAAAACATGCATACTTGCTGAGAGTCGCTATTATTTAGTCAGCATCAACAGTTTTCTGTTGATACAAAAGCAAAAGAAAGAGCCAGGCATAATTACTACACAACAGCTCAGGACATCAAACAGCAAAATCCATACTACTCATTCAAGGGAGCAGTAGCCCACAATGACCACTGGCAAGTAATTTGCTTAGCTTTTGACTTCTTCATTTATTTAATAGGATGTTGTTAATTATCAAAAAGTGAAGAAAGGTCTTTCATGCGAATCTTAAATATCTTCTACTACCAGGATAAAATTCTGGGTTTTCATATGCTGTTCATGCAATATATAATATCATGTAATATCACATTACCTACTTTTATGCTTATTATTAAAATTATTTTGACAAATAAATGATAATGCTATGTGCATTGGCACTGCAGAACGGACACAGTAAACACACATTCGAAATTCTGAATTTAGAATCAAATCATATAAGGGATATGATATTTGTAACTACTTTTCTAACCCTATGAAAGGCTTGCTGAGTAAGACACACTGCTATTCATTTTAACATGCAGTAACTTCCTACCTCTTGTCACCTTCATCATACTGGAGATTTAAGGATTTATTAATTTTTTTCCCTTCCTTGACCTCCCTTCAAAACAGGTACAACTCACTCTTCTTCTAGATGGCCTTTCTAGGAACAATAGCATAGTGTAAAAATACTACCTGTATAATACAAAGGAATTTTGATTCTGCAGCCCTTCTATAACTTCCAAATTAATTTTTTTTTTCTACTTTTTTTCAGCTCTAAACTCTTCGGGACAGAGATTTCCTCTACATTTGAGAAATACCTACCAATACTGAGCTTGTATGCAATCTAAATATTAACGTACATCTTTCCTAAGCAAGTCCTTGATGCAGCCTCTGCAGTGGCAAACAAAAAATCTTCACCTTCTTCAAACTAGTTTTACAGTTTTACAATCTGTTTTTGCATTTACACTAAAATGGAAATGTCTATATATTTCTTATATAAAAATAAACAAGGAAAACTGAAAGGAAAAAAAAATATTTCTTCCAGCAGACAAAGCACAGGTTAAGAAACGGACAGCATCAATTCAGAAGTCTGCATCTCATGAAGATGGAATATACCAGTGTGCTCTGAATATCGTGACGTTTAAAAGTATATCAATAATAGAAAACAGATCAGATATGTGCACCCATAAGAATGCGCTTACTCTTAATTTATAAAGAAAGGATACTAGAACGTAAGTCCATTACATACCATGCTTAGAAGAATCTAATAGGAATCTAATAACTTGGCCATAAACCAGTATTGTACACAAATATGGCTTTTATTGACCTCTTTTGATCATAAAAAGAACATTGATAAGCTGTCAAAAGGAACTTACATGGTTTCCAATTCACACAAACAATCAAATGTTGCAGTTAGAAAGTCATTGTAAATAATCTTACTCAACACAAAAGCCAACTTCGTACATTCAATTATATTTCAAATTCTATAGTAACAAAAGTTTTTACTAGTACATCTTATTGTGACTTCTGTGCCAAACATAAGTGGAAAAAGGAGCTGGTACACTGCACTGCCTACTGAATTAAGTTTCTATTGAAAATGCCTGGCAGATGACTCCTTTCTCAGAAGAGACATTGGAAATTAAGACATTTCATACCAGGGGAACTTCTGTTAAACAACTACACTGTTGGGTAGTTGTAAAATTACCAGCATCCTGCTAAATATGTGGGTTCCACATCCTAACACTTAAACAACACAGAGAAATATTTGGGAGTCACATTATGCCTTTATCCTCAAGAAATTTCCCAATTTAATTTCACTTAAATTTACCATCCACAAGAAACTTTTTGGTTTAACTGCTTGTATGCAATGCTCAATGTTTCCATGTGATGATTTTCAATACTGTTCACAAAACAATTTTTTAAATATCATGAACAACAAATTCTTTCAAGGATTTCTTCTTCCACATTTAGAATGTGTTTTTTTCTCTGAAAGCTTCAGTCATCCTAGAAATCAGGAGAAAAGCTAACTATTCTGCTTTGCACCTCTGTGCATTTGTGAAGAACAGGTCACTGACATCTTTACTTCTCTGTGCAGAGAATGCTGGTAAAAGCCCTCTCAAGACACAGCATTGTTTGGTTAAAGCACGTAACATGGAACGATCTCTATTCTCTGGACATCATAGCTTACCTATACAGTGTTGCCAGTGCAATGTGTCATAAATGTGTTTTATGTATTGTATATCTTACTGAAGTCTCATCTTTCCTAGACTACTGCTGTAAACTAATGGCACGGGAGTCTATTCTCCAGCACAGCAAAAAGGAGCCATTAAACTGACAGATTAAAAAGCAGGTTCCACTGGGGTTCTAGGTACTGTAGGAACAGCCACACATGTTCATCTAACAAACATCACTATTAAAAAGCACAGGCAAGCAAAACTGCAGGGCTCACCTTCATGCAGTGCTCCCATGTTCAAATAATAAAATCTACTTCACCTAATACTATATACATAAGGATGTTGTCTACAGCTGGTTTGTAGTTCACTGCTAATTTCCTTCACAGTGTTATAACTACATCCATGCAAAGTATGCATTAATAGTTAAATTCTTGAAACAACTCACACATAGGACATTCCTTAAAGGCTAAAAAAAATACCACCTCAGCTAAGCAAATCCTCCTGAAGTTAAAAATCTATTTCTTCAATAAAAACTGTTCACAAAGATTTAAGTAGACCACTGATTTGCTTTGCATCTGAGACACAGGAACCCTCTAATTTATTTGAATACTTTCATTCCCCATCTGTTGCATGAGAAATAGTTTCTCACCTTTGCAAAGCAGTTTGAGATCTAGCAGATGAGAAGCACTGTAGATTTTCATGCAATTCCAGCCACAGCAGAACAGAAGATAGTTTTATGATGACTCAATAGCCTCAGAAGTTGGAGATGTCAAGCCACAACTATAATAATCCAAGTACATTAGTACTCTGCAAAGAGAAATCCTCTCTTAAATTATATCTATCAAGAAATACACCTACTTCTGACTTCCTAAAAACAAACAAGAAAAAAGCAACCCCCAACTTTAAGTGCAAGATGACATATATATATATCTATATCTATATATCAGCAGATATATCCAATAGTAATCTTGCGCATCTGTCTGCAAAATGCATACTATTTAATGTTGCTCATTAGTTGAAAACAAGGATTTTTTTATAATAAGGGTGTTTATGTTTGGTTGGTTTTGTTTGTAGTGTGGAGGGTTTTTTAAGAGATAAGACTGATTTACTACTGTTGCTTTCCCTTCACACCTACTCATAGGTTTTGTTAACCCCTTTATTCCATTCCAATGCCACTAAAAGACAGACCGAAAAATTCTTGAAGAATCCCATGCTATCAGGACACAGTTAATAAACAGTTTTTAAACCTATGGTCTAAGATTTTGCAAGCACAAAAACTGACAAGCTGGATTGCTTCATGCCCATTTTAATGCTTTCATTAGAGAGGTAGGATTAGGAGTAAACGCAGATTGCTCATTAAACAAGGAATCTCTCTTCCAAAAAAAAAAAAATTCTCTCCCCCCCTTTCACTCTCTGATTTACAACCTCACTTTCACAAGAAGCATAGCCAAGGCTGGAGAAAGACAAGTGCAGTTTATCTCAGATCTTCTTAGACATTTGGATACAGCTTGAAATTATGATGCAGGGCATGCTAACAAATAGCAGGGATCATTTTAAACAGGGGAAAAAAAGTTACTAAATAAATAATTCTTCAGTATTGAGCTTCTCTGAAGACATTAATAAATTTTCCTAACAATACTTCTCTCTTATTCAGTGCAAACATAAACCTTAATAAAGCTCAGTTTCACCGTTAGAACACGTTTACAACTTCTACTTACAAAGTTAACCTTAATTAAAAAACAAAAGATTGTTAACTACTTCATACCTACCAGTTACAACAGGAAACACCATCATTTCTGAATTCCATTCTGAATTTCATCCTCAATCCACTGCGTGTGAGAGAAACAAGGAGTAATAAGGAGCCATCCAAGCCCCTGTGCAGCAAAACATTAGTTTAATTGTAAGCATTTTGGTCATCAGAAGTGGCTGAAGAAGGAACTTGAAGTCAAAACAGGGATAAGATTTGCTTAATTGGACCATCATCTCTCCTAGCATTACATTTTCCAATATTAACTTTGAGGCAATAAAATTATTTTTTCTGTGCTATTCATGTAAAAACAGCAAAAGTTATTCCTTAAGACTGTTTATAGAGTTAGGCCCACTATTTTACAAATACATTTGTGATATTGATAATAAACAGTTATTTAACTATATTTTGCACAAGCAATTTTACATGCTGGTTTTTTAATAATAACTTTAACAGAGTAGAAATGGTAAGCTAACAATGTGAAAAATAAGTATAGGATAGTACATATATTTGCATACAAAACCAGCTACCATCATCATTAGAGCTGTCATATAATTACTTAAGGGAATATATAACATAAAACTTATCCTATAAAGCTATACCAACCCCTAGTCATACTTTTCTATAGGAAACCACTATGGTCTAAGTGTTAACTTTCAGGTGGTACGAGATTCCTTCCCTGCCTGGTTGGGAGATGCCGCCTGAGGAGCTCTTCACAGGTAGACCCTTGTGAAACACTTCCATCTAGTGGCTGCAACAGGAATACTATGAACTGCTGAAGTAAATTAAGACGTGGAATACAAACAGCTGATACAATCTTCTGGTAAACAGTCCTCTAATAAGTAGTTTAGTATTTGACCAAGCTTTTCCGCCATCTTAAAAAAGAGAGAGGGAAAAAAAAAATATTAAAAAATTAATCACCATATCAAATATCCACCTTGAAACTGGTGGATTTCAGAAAACACCAGCAGAGCTTTTCTAAAATAAAATAAAAAATCCCAAATACAGAAGTCCAGAAATTTTTGTTACCATCCATCTTTTTCTGAGTATGCTGTTCAAGGACTGTGGTAGCAAGTCGTAGAATTAAAATGCCTAAGAGAATCATTAAAGAAGCGTTCACAAGTGGCACACGGGTTTGGATACAGAATTACAGAATCAGCCCTAGCTGACAACTAGCTGATACGAAGGTATAACAAAAGTATCACCACAACAAAGATGTACAGAACATCAGCCATCTTTTTTCCCCTGCAAGAGCTCAAAATCGAAAAAAATATGTTCTTCACCTTGTGGAGAATAAGTTTTACCTCCTATCTATGACTGGTTCTTGCACCACTACTGTTTTGCAAATGTGCCTTCTCTGCTTATATATACGTATATGCATATCTGGCTAGCTACATATATATCTTTGTGTGTGAGTGCAAGATTTTGTACAAATATATCATTATGAAAGACAGATTCTCTCCCTGCCCTCCCTTCTACCATTAACTCAGGAGACCTCTTTCAGTCTTGTGTTTTCACTGTAACAATCAACTTATATAAATATTGATTAGAAATATACACCATCACCTATTCTAGAAATCTATACTATCATGAACATAAACATATTAAGAAAACAAGAACAAACAAACAAAAAAGAGGGCAGGAAAAAAATTCAAGAGTAACCATGTCCTGTTCAATATAATGATTTCAGCTCCTTAAAAGTGCAATAAATAAAGAAAATATGGCAAATATATTTTTAATATATATATAAATAAAATATTATTGGGACTTCAAAAGAAAGCAAACAGACTTTCCTTGGGAAAATGCATACACAACCTCAGATCCTACAGGAAGCTAGAAAGTGAATTTAAAATGCACTCCTAAAATAATAATAAAGTAGACAAAACAAACCAAAAAACTACCTTACCATGAAATCAGAAAAGTTTCAAAATATACAAAAGTAACAGGACTTGCTACAGTATATAAAGAATTAGAAGAAATTTCCTGTCCAAAAATAATAGCTTGTATTTGCAGAGGTGAATCAGATGTAGTCTCCTCTTCTGCCTGCAGATGCCATTACTGGATCAAATTAAATCTAAACTGCAGCTTGCTTTTCTTCATCTAAAGTATTCTCATGAGTCAGTGAGTGCTAAAAGAGTTTACTTATCCTGATTTCCTAACACTGGGACATGTTCTTTAAAAAGCATAGTTAGAATGTGCTTTTTTCTAAAAGTGCATTTACATACATGTCTAAATACAGATGGACTAACATTGTTTGAAGGCTTCAAGCCATCCAGCATTCATATTCGAAAAATGTAATTCCTCCCAGGCTGCTATCTTTACTTGAATTAAAGATGTTTCTTATACCAGATTAGAGATAAAGATGAAAGTTTAGTGCCTAATTACGGTTAGTTTGACTACCACAATTTTACCAATTTCCACAATGAAAATCAATTTGCATTATATTTTTGTGGCAGTTTACCTCATGTATTAATATTGGATGATGTTAAAATGTGTAATTTTATTTTCCTACTATTAAACAAATAAAACTAGAGACTGGGCTGTAAAAAGCAGTAAAGTAGCAGATCAGTACTCTCAAATTCATTATGTATTTTTATTAATATAGTATTATTTTTCAACTAAAGTATTAAACTGAAGAAATACCTATTTCTTATATTTCTTGGTTTCATATTTTCAAATGAAACTAGGGTGCAGAAGTCCAAATATCCCACCTCCCCACTTTATACTTAATATTAAAACAAACCCCCCCTCTTTTTCTTTTATGTTAGTCAAGAAAATGCGTGGGTCAAATACCTAAAGTTTTTGGTTTTTTTTTCCTGAATTTTGACTGAAGAATATATACCTGAGGAAACACGCAAGACATTAGAGGAAGGAAATGAACAAAAAAAAAAATAATCACGCCCCAAAACACAAAACCACCACAACAACAACCCAAACCCTACAGATTACATCAATACATACAACCAAGTCAAGCCATCAAAACTTCCCATTCAGGTCTTTAAATATTTCTTCATAACACCTCCCACTCCTGCCTCCTTCCATGCGTGTTCCTGACTGTTCACTTAACAGTTCTTTTAGGGACACAGAGCTAGAGACTGCAGATTTGAGAACCTCAGAAAAAACCTTTCCAGACCAAATCTAGGGCTCTTAGTGGAAGCGTGACACCAGCTGCTATAGTGACTAAGCTTCAGCCACAGCCATAAAAGCCCTGTCTATGCAAGTGTGTGCAAACGGGCTCTATTGGCACCTCTGGCTGTGGATGGAGGAAACATTAGTCGAAGAGCGGAAGCTGAGGGGCACAGCACATCCACGTCCCCGGGGTAAGCCCACACGAGCTGCTGCTCCAGAATCAGGAGCTCACAGCTGTTGCTCCTGCATCGGGCTACGAGTGATTTTTATGTGTGCGTGCAAGCCAAGCGTGAAGGAATCAATGAATATACCGTGTCAACAGTTCTCTGCTAGAAGTGAACTTCTTAATTCTAATAACAACAGTTAAACAACATGTTTTAATACATACTGATTGTGATTCCACTGACTGTGATTGTCATATCAATTCCCCCATCAGAGAAGCTTGCAACACCAATATATATATTCCTGCAAAATTAATTAACTTTGTGACATGATGAAGTAAAAAACTCTATTTACACTGTTTTGGTGTCTGTTTTAGTTTATGCCTTAGAAGAAAGTCTAAAGGTACTATTCACAAGATTCTTCTGTGTATTACCACAGTCTGCCAGAGGCTATCCAGACACTGACTTTACAGTCAGATCTGCAAAAATGCAAGAATGTGAAAGTATCTTGACCAAGTATGCACAGCCCCTTATCTCAGCAATATTAGGATCTACTTCATTTCACCACTGTCCCTAGGCAGGTGATGCAGATATGTTCAGTCATATCAATTCCTCTGCTGACCTGGGCTTAACCCACACACCTACCTCCAACTCCTTGGAAAGACTAGTAAAATAATGTACCATTCAAATCAATCCATCCCAAAAATCTGCCTGCTATGATCCCAATTCCTTGACATTCATCATTTATAGACAGAGTAGCCTATAGTTATAAATATACCTTACCTTATGGTATATTATACCAATAGATTACTGGAGCCTCAGCTAGACTTGTTGATGTATTAATGCAATATGTTATGAGAGCACTAGCTCACTCTGATGATGTATAGTCATCGTATATATCATAAGAATGAAGTACTTCAATGATGTATAACTGTAACAAGGGCACCAAGCTGAAGAAAACACAGGCAGAAGTAGGCTTTGTTAACGTATTATTCTAAAATGTGAATACAGTATTAACAATGTGAATAAGAAAGACTGATTAGTTGACTGATTAGACATGGTTAGTTAGCATGGAGGGAAGAAAAACCCACACAACACCACAAACACACCAAGCAGCAGGTGTGGCAACATTTTCACTCATCCTGAAAAAAGCTAAATCTGATACAATTAAGGGTGCCCATCTGATACCTCAGTTAAAACTATCAGAAGTCCATTTGTTTGCATGGTTTCTCCCTCCTGAGTTCCAGAAAGGCTAAAAATGGAAAGCTCCAAGTTTGTGAAGACCTTCCCTTTCAGTTTGAGAAAGAAAAAAAGAACAGACAAAAAATTCTGATAACAACGCACAGAACTACAAAACCCAAGATGTTTTCCAAGAGATGCTTCTCATTAAATACAAGAACAAAAGCAAACACAATTAATCACCTGGGCAGGTGGAGCATCAGAAATACACTTGAATAATTTGTAATGGGGGTTTGAAATAACTATATTTACTAACAGAAATTGAAAAAGATTGAGTATTGTGACATTAATAGGTGTAGATTTGTTTGTAAGTGTTCAGCCTCTAATGTACAGTTAAGTGTCTTAACAGAGGAAGGAAAGTCAGGCAAAAAGTCTTCTTTTGTTTTGTTTTGCTTCACTTGTGAGCTACAGAAAACACTTATTAGTAATATTTCAAATTTTTACACTACAATAGTTCCAGCAAGGAAACAGTACTCTCAGTGACAAAGGCCCCCAAAACAACAACATAAAGATGAATTTACACTTAAAGTGGTAAAAATCGGTGATAAGTTACATGATCTCGTTTTATTCTTTACAACACTTACACTTAGATACATGATTCAGAAAAACCATTTATGTTTAAAACTTTCAGCCAAACACAATATAATACATTTACAGAAGCATAAATATACTAGGTTTATCTTAATTTTCAAATTTTTATGCTTTAAACAACTGAATATACTTTATCATCCCTTCAGCAGACTTGTAAAGGCCTTTACAATAGGAAAGAACCTAAGCAATATCACATCCCATATGAGAATGAAATTATTAGCTGCAATAAAAATTGTTTAATATTTTTGATGGCAGGCCTGCACTGCAAGACATCTTTTGATAAAGTATTAAGGTATACTAGTCTTAAGAAAAACATATGTGGGTTACTGGTTCAGCATAATTACCTTTCCTCATTTCCTCTAAATAAGAAGAACATGAAATTGCTGACTAACAGCATCAATTATAACTATAATGTGAAAGCTTTCAAAGCAAAAAGTAGATTGACTGTCTTTACTGTAGTCTTTTCAGAGAAAATAGTTCTAAGAGCCTCTCATGTTCTTGAAGACTGAAATTCCCAACATGCTGAGCATCTTCCCTAAGAAGGGAAGATTACAGCTATGAATATCTGGCTTGGAAGCTCTGATATATAGGAAAACCCCTAGGTTTTAGCTTACTAATTTCTCAGCACTGTTGTGAGTAAAATGTGCTAGGCCCAGGCCTCCTAGAAGCTATTATTAAAGAATAATTCAAATTCGCTAGCAACAACATTCAAACTGAAGTTCGTTCAGATCGAGTTAAACTGCACCATCATTGGTACTTTAAGTCCATATTTTTCAATAAACTGCAAAGGCA